>NW_022046042.1:0-41545 GCF_001654015.2 Drosophila navojoa | reverse complement strand
GTCTATATGTCTATATGTCTATATGTCTATATGTCTATATGTCTATATGTCTATAGCTGCACATTCAAAGATCCAGAGACACTGAAAGATAGAGGTGGGGAGAGAGATTAAGAGAAAAAGAAAAAATATAGAATTAGGTTCTATAATTCATCACAAGTTCCATAGAAGAACTAGATAGAGCATGAGCTTTTCAATAAAATTCGGAGATTCTAAAAGAGCGAGTGAGAGGGAGAGAGACACATAGCTGTAAAAGCTCGTTTCTGAGCAAAGCTCAGCTTGGCTTAGATCAGCTAAGCGCAGTTGAAGCTTTTTTAAAGTCTGCTTTTCAGCATAGACTTTAAGCGGGTTTCAAGCCAGCGAAAACTCTTGAAAGCAATCGCCTCAAAGTATGCCAGAGAAACTGAGATATATATCGTACATCTTGATTTCTTGCAGAGGAATGGATAACGAAGCGAAAGACGGAGCTGACGACAACTAGACAGATCGAGACGCGTGTGAAGCGGCAGGTGAAGCTGCAGGATGGCAAAGTGATTGAGGACTCGGGTCCCATAGTCTCAACAAATACAACGGAGGATACGGACAAGCAGGAGACTGAGACCTCGGAGGTAACTATCCCGCACTCTGCCCCTACCCCTACCCCTCCCGCATCTCTTATGTCTGTCATTCATTGGGCATTTGCAGAAACGTGACCTGGGGCTGCCCGATGATTTGGATGGCGATGCCCAGCTGATCGATGCCGCAGCGCTGCAAGCGGGCGCTGCGAACGAGACACAGCTCGCCCAGCTGCAGGAGGCGTTCGGCATCGATGGCGGCAAGCTGGTCAAGCGCATGGTGCCGCGTCCCAGCGACGGCCTGGTGCGCCAAGTGGACGACAAACGGGTCATATCGCACGAGGAGATCAAGGACTACCTGGAGACGGAGGATGTCAGGCACCTGGGCGACATCACAGACGAGGTGAGCAACAACAACAATTCTGAACCCACCACCACCACCACCGCCACTCGGCGCTGTGGTAATCCGAGACGCAACAGTTAAATTGGCATGCAAAATAACTGAAAATCAATTTGGCGTGAAAAAAAGCAAAAGCTACAGAAACAAGTCAAGACAGTCCACTCTGTGGGTGTGGCGCGACAGCGTGATACCCTGTAGTGGAGCGCGAAGTGATCTGAGTGGACAGCAATTGAGTAGGAAGGCGAGAAGAGAGCGAATGGTGGGTAAGGGGTGAAAGGGTGATGACAAAGAGATGAGATCGGGAAGAGAGAAGAGCAGAAGGAATGAAGGGTATAGCAATAATGGAAGAGCGTGAGGAAGAAGTTTAGAAAACGATAAGCCAAAATGATGAAACGATAAGTACTGTGCTACTATATCTAATCGATAAATGAGTAGCATTAATCGATAACAAAAACTGAACAAATATCGATTAATATTGAAAAAGAGAATATGTTGAAAATTCTACATAAAATTTGAAAATACAGCAGAAGTGCGATAGGCCATATTAGATCTGGTAATGAGACATATGGAATGCGGCATATAAGCTCAAAGATTTTCTTATTTTAATACAGTTGATTAACTCAAATCATTTCATATTTACTAGGAACTGAAATCTATCAGAGTATCAAAGCAGGAAAATAATTGAAGGGATATCTAGAAACATTATTACTATATTACTGATGAGGCTATATATATGTATGTCTATACAAGTATATATGTAAATTAAGCACTCGTTGATCATACCGGCTTCTGCCTCCTATAGGCAGTTCTGCATGTACGAATCAATTTGATAGATATAGTTTCGATAACTTGTCAGTAGAATACTTATATAGAATATTTATATAGTATGCAGAATATTTATATAGTATTAGCTTGACCAGCTCAGTCGCTATAGGTATGTCTCTTTGTTCGTTTCTCTTTCCTGTCTGTTGTCTGTATTTCCATATTGACGCAACGACCTTCTATAGTTACAAAGGCAATGTCATAAATGTTCTATATATATAAAAATATATTTGTTTGTTCGATAAATCATGCCCATTTCTGATTGATAAAAATTGTACGGTTTTTGGTTTTACGGCATTGTCTACAAAGCAAATACACTGGGCACACCAAGTAAAAAGTATGTAGAGCTCTGAGATGAATGCACAAATAAATATAGATTTTGAATATGTGTGAATGAATATGAATGAAGCATTATGAAGGAGTGAATGATTATGATTGAAAGAAAGAAAGATGATGTATGAATAAATATGAATATGAAAAAATGAATATGAATGGATGACTATGACTGCATAATTCCAAATGAATGAATGAATATGAAGGAATGAATATGAATGGATGCACATAAATGATTGAAATATGAATATCAATTTATGAATATGAATGAATATGAAAGAATGGATGAATATGAACGAATGAATGATTATGAATAAATGAAATATGAATATCAGCTAATGAATATAAAGGAATGCATATGAATGAATGCATATGAATGAATGAATCAATGATCACGAATGAAGAAATCAAATATGAGCTAAGGGATATTAACGAATGATTATGAATAAATGCATATGAATGAATGAATGATTATGAATTTAAAAAAAAAAAAACACAAATATATGTAAGTTAATGATTATTAATGAATGAATAAGAATAAATGATTATGAATGAATGAATATGAATATGAGTGATTAAATATGAATATGAATTAATGAATATTATTGTAAAAATTATTGCAATGTGTATATATGATAATTTCTTAAGAACTAACAATCGAAACGAGTCTAAAATTCTAACGCAGCTCTGCACTTAGGGTATTTGCTAGTCGTGCACGTCCGTCTACCCATGCTGCCCTGGCTAGCCGATGCAGGCAGGGTATAAGCAGGCAGCAACTGCCAATGGGCAGCGGCAACCAGTTGCTGTTGTTGTTGTTGTTGCCGCTTTAAAGCTCATTCGAAAGTTAAAAAGAGTTGCTGCTGTTGTTGTTGTTGTTGTTGTTGCTGCTGCTGTTAGCTGCCGCAACGAGCCGAGCGCGCTGCATCTGAGGCTGTCTTCAGTCGCCGCTGAGCGAGCGCCGAGAGCAGACAGCAACTCGATCACTCGCGCGATTTTAATTTCGTCTAAGATCTTGATCTTAAGTTTTTTTTTAGTTTATCTTTTAGTCTGAAACGGTCTCTCGCTCGCACTCTCTCTCTCTCACTCTCACTCGCTGACACTCGCCTGCTCAACCCTTTGTGGCTGTGTTTTTTTTTTTTTTTCATAATTTTTGTTGTTGTTTTTTGTTGTTGTATTTGGTGTAATTTTGTTTTCCTACGCACGCCCGCCTGTGATTTTGTTGATACTCACGCCCCGCTTAGTCTAAAAAAAAAACAAAAAAAAAAACAAAATATAATAATAGTCTTAGGTCGCGTTATTAACGAAAGACTAAAGCAAAACCGAATATAAACAAGAGAAAGAGCCCAAAAATTCCAAGAGAGGAGAGCGACGAGCGAAGAGACGAAGAAGAAGAAGAAGAAGATCAACGACGGTTGTGTGTTTGTTGCTGTGCGTGGGGCGCTAAACGCTTGGCCAACGGCAGCTTAATTAACCCAGGTGCGAATAGGTGTATGTTACGAATATTGTGAATATTATGTGAAACATTTCATGAGTTAACAAACAAACAAACAAAAAAACCCGAAACAAATTTAAATAAATCCATAAAAAATGTGCAAAAAAACGAAAAACGAAAGACTTGGGCAACAAACTTGATTACAGCCAGCTGTGTGCGTGTGTGTGTGTGTGTGTGCGGTAACAGGCGTTGCAACTGCATTTGAAAGTTCTATGTAATCGAGTTCACTAAACTAACCAAAGACTTAGGCAACAAACTTGATTACAGTCTATTTATATAGCTGCGCCTGCATGCAAATCCACTCACACACACACACACACATTAAGTCTTTGTGTGTGTGTGAGCTCCTGTGGAGCTCGACAGAAAGTTCTTGCATATCCATTGCGAAAAGTAAGAAACAAAAAGAGTGCAAAACAGAAGACTTAGGCGACAAACTTGCCCGTGGGCTGCCCGCGCCGACATGTTCGAGCACGTCCGTGCGTGTGCGTGACAACGAGCTGCTTCCAGTTCTTGACCACACATTTGAATGTGCTATGTAATCGATTTCATGGGGCGTTGCAAGCGAAAGACTTAGGCAACGAACTGGCCTAAGATATATATACATATATATATACCTCTCTCTATATGCATATGTGTGTGTGTGTGTGTGTGTGTGTGTCTGGTTGTGCT
Source organism: Drosophila navojoa (assembly GCF_001654015.2). The sequence continues at coordinate 37,278 of NW_022046042.1, read as the reverse complement.
TAGTTAGCAGCTCCTGCAGCTTCATTTGAATGTTCAATGCTACCAAAAATGGGCAAAAAACTTGAACTAAACGAAAGACTTAGACAACGAACTTACGCTCAGAGCGGCTGTTTATGCATAGCAATTGTTGTTGTTTAGCATTTAGTATATGTGCCGACCACATTCAGAATATGCCTGCGGGCCATAATCAACCAGATCAGCCTAAGGTAACAAAAGACTTGGACAACTGACGAAGCGAAATGCTTGTCATAAACAAAAGACTTAGGCAACGAACTCGATTGGCTGCCATCGTGTTGCAAGGATGTAACGAAAGACTTAGGCAACGAACTTGCTTGCTTGACTGCAGCTCTGTATTGTATAGACAAAGGCTATATCGATTAATTCTAATAATCGCGTGCTGCAAATGAAAGACTTGAGCAACAAACTTGATTATAATTCTTCAACTTCAACTGCCTCGCTGTATGTGTGTGTGTGTGTGTGTGGAGCAACAGCTTTCAACTTCTAATTCAATCTACGTGACTTAGTTAAAAAAACATATTTTTATAAATGCCTTGAGGAAAAAATTCAAAACGAAAGACTTAGGCAACGAACTTGGCTGGCAGTCGTTATACATACATACATACATATGTACATATTGCGGCTTTAACAGCTTCTAACTCCATTTAATAGCGCTTGTACGGCTACCCAATAATTGTGCGAAGATCTTAGAGGCAGAGCCCCTCTTCATCTGCCTCTGCCTCTGCCTCTCCCTCTCTCCCACTCGCTAGCCCGCTCTCTCTCTCTCTCTCTCTCTCTCTCTCAGCAGCCGCCGCCTGGCTGTAAGGTCTTAGGAGCATGTCTTTAAACCGGTAGTTGGCAATTACCCAGGCAGCCAAAAGGTTGTGTACCACAGCAGATGATTTTGTATGAGGCATGCACACACACACACACAGACACACACACACACACACACAGACACGTAGACTGAAGACCTGTTCTGGAGCCCAGTTTAATCAATAGACGGCGGCTGCTCCTGCTTTGACTTGACTTGCCTTGGCTTGCCATGGCTTGGCTTCGTTTGGATTCTAGGCGTGTCTGCAGCAGGTCCATGAACCTAACTACACACACACACACACACATAGACCTATATATATATATAGATAGTTGTGTTTTGTCTATAAAAATATTTGTTGGAATTTCGAATTTGAATTTTTAGTTTGAATTTATTGTTGTTGTTGTTGTTGTTTGTTGTCTGTTGGCAGCTGCAGCTATGTGTGTGTGTGTGTGTGTGTGTGTGTGTTGTACTTGTTGCCTGTGTAAACTTGTTTTGTTGTTGCTGTTGCTGTTGCTTGCGCCCACATCGACTTGGCGCTGGGCCGCTCGCACTCTAATCAGCGTATGCCAATCTCTGCCCCGAAAACATTAGCTGGATGTGTTGTTGTTGTTGTTGATTGTTGCGGCTGTTGTTGGTGTTGGGTGAAGTGGTCAAGCGACGATTGCAGCTGCGTTGGTGTTTTGTGGTTAGCGCTGTCAACTGTTTGGCTTGAAACGTTAACTGAATTACAATAATAATAATCAGACAACAACAACAACAGCAGCAGCAGCAACAACATGGCCCAGCGTCTAGGCTCTGGAGGTTGAACAACCAGCCAAGGCAAACTGGTCGCGCGAATCGCAACGGAGTCGAAGTCGAAGTCGAAGTCGAAATCGAAGTTGGGAGTCGCTGCTGTTAGCCTGGCCAAAAGACTTTTGCACAAATCAGCCGCTTGGCTCATTTCTCTTTTTCTTTTTTTGTTGTATTTTGCCTTGTTTTTGTTTTTTTTGTTTTTTGTTTTACTTTAAGCCACTTGGCATGCCACAGCAACCACAATTCATTTGAATAACTCGCAAGCGGGCCAAAGCGTTTCTCGAATTGAAATTATACCTCACACTAACACACACACACACACATATGCCTACATGTGTGTGCGCTCAATTTGAACTCCACTTTATGCTCCACTCTTAACATTAGCTGTTGGCCAAAAAAGACAACAACAACAACAACAACAACTAAACGGTTTTTCGCATTTTTGTCCAATGACAAAACTCTTGACAATGTCCGCTGGCCCTCAGCTTACAGCCCCCAGCCCCCTAGCCCCTAGCCACTGGTCCCTGGCCCCTAGCCCCCAGCTGATAGCCTCCAACTCCCTCTGTCTCGCACTTCTGCGTCATTGGCAGCGTCATCACGACTTTATCTTAGCCACAAGCATTTATCATGATCTTCATTGGCGCCATTAAAAAAAAGCCAGAAACCAGCTACAAATTTGTACGAAAAAATTCAACCAAAACAGCCTCCGAATCCGAAATTCCGCCTCTGCTCCGCCTGCCCACTAATCCAGCTTAAGATCTCTAGTTTTGCGTATACCCTATAAAAGAAAATCAGTTGACTTGGTGGGGCCTTGAACTCCATGCAAATGTATAAGAATTTGAATCATAGAAATGTATACTTAGATCTAATAATATCTAAGATATATGCATGTATTGAAAGATGTTAATTTTGGAATACCTTTTCCTTCATCCCAGTGCACAAAATGTTCTCTGTCTCCTCATAAAATATCCCATGTAACTCGGGAACAGTAAGCTCTAGCGTAATGCTAATTTTGGTATGTGGCTTATGCTTATCATCTACATCTTCTATTCAGTCAGTGTGCAAAAAAAATTAAGAAAAACTATTTTGTGTCGTCTTCGCCCTTGTATGACCTCAAGTAACTCAGGAACCACAAGCGATAGAGGTAAAAAATTTGGTATGTAGTTTACCTATTTCATATACATGAAAAATAATTCGGAAGTCCTGGGGAAATTACGAACTCCTAGTCAGATATTTGAAATATAGTATAAGAAGTTTCAGCGAATTCTACTAATATTATCAAAGATACATAGCTTAGGTACTTAAACAACTTCTGCTCTGTAAGAGCTTACCTAAAATGCGTAAAGATCTGTTGTTAATAACTCTATTCTAGTACAAGTATCCAATGAACCCAAGTAACTCGTGAACTATCAGAGCTAGAGCTACCATAGTTGGTATACAGCTTAGGCATGCCATCTATGTACGTTGAAAATAAAACGAAAGTATTCAAGACGAACATCGTGCTTGTAAGGTGAAATGTAACTTTAAAAATTGCTATAAAAAATGTCCGAGATTTCCAAAGTTTTTGCACATTTATTTTGAAACAATCATCGGCGCATCCCCATTGGTAAGGCCAGCCAACTCGACAGCTCTTACAGCTCGAGCTACCAAATTTGGTTTTGTTGGTTGGCCTGTTCGCATTAGGAGTTCGTTCTCCATTAAGAGATAAATGGCTGAGATAACTAAATGAAATGAAATGAAGCTCAGTATTTGTGTAGTGTAGGGTATTTAAACGCTTTTACTTTTTATCAATGTTGTTGTTGTTGTCTTGTTGTTGTTTTTTTTTTTTTGCTTTAATGAATTCGTGTTCATCGATCGTTCAATGAGCAGTCGAACTCAGCGCCGCCGGCGGCTGCAGAGGAGTAGCAATGGTGGCTTGAGGGGGGAGAGGGGAGGGGCCAAGGGGGTAAGCGATAGAGGGGAGAAGATGAATTTCATGTTATTGTGCTGGCTATAGCTGACAGTCAAGTTTTGCAGCTTGAAGCTAAAGTCGAAAAAAAAAAACCACCAAACAATAAAACAAAAAAACACTTTCTACGCGCGTTACCGTTAAACAAGGTCGCCAACAGCGACAACAACAACAACAGCAACAACAGCAACACCATGTTATGTATAACTGAATGTTCCATCAAGTGGTCAAGTGGTTGCTCAGTGAAGCTAAAGAGTCTCTCCCTCTCTCTCTCTCTTTCACCCGCTTCCTCTCACTCTCCCCCTCTCTCTCTCGCTCTCCCTCTCTCTCTCTCTCTCGCTCTCCCTATCTCTCTCTCTCTTTCTCTAGCCAGCGATGCGTGCATTTTGCTTGTCATCAACAGCAGGGACAAAGCCAACCACGAGCTGACCTTGAGGCAATGCTATTGCTGCTGCTTCTGCTTCTGCTTCTTCTTCTTCTTCTTCAGTCACTTCTTCTTCTTCATCTTCGTCGTCTTCAGTTCAGGTGTCGCATTCTGTACCGTTATTTGCCATTTTGCTAAAGCTGGCTTTGTTATTTGAATTGTGTGCCGCCCACTTGTGAAAAGCGAAACGAAACGAAATAAATTGTGGTGCAGAGTGGTGCAGTGTGGTGCACTGTGGTTTATGTCTTGCTCTGAATACCAAGCCAAGCCGTTCTCTAAGTTACACTATATGCATATCTCTATATACATATATATATATAGATATATTTATTTGTGTGTGTGTGTGGCAATTGCATCGACTTTAAAGCAAGAAACATTCGACGCATCGACCATGTCGATGATGCAACCTGATCAACATTCAACGCACACTCACACACACACATACACAGACAGAACAATTTAATGATAGAAATTTGTGTGAATCCATTGTTTCATCCGTCTGTCTGTCTCCGGCTTTTGTTCCATTTGATAATTTTTTTTTACATTACGAATCCGGGTTTGTTTGTAGATCGCACAGCTCATTTCTCAACTTCCTGCTCAATCGAAATCAAATTTAGCTAAAACTGTGAGAAAGCCGTTTTACCTACGTATGTAAATCTAAATTTCTGCTTTTCGGGGTCGTATATTAACCTGAATTGTTATTCAAACTGATCTCAATGTGCGTGCTCTGATTTCTACTCTTTAAATGCGATTTTCGTAGCCAAAGATCAGTTAGATCTTGTTTGAGACATCCTCAAGTATTCTTTATTTATTGCCTATAAAGAGATCTTGATTTGCTCTGCTTTTGTTTGAGTTAAGAATTTAAGATCTTTAAATGCTCGATGTGATCTTAGTTGTTGATCTTTTCTTAAGTATTTTCAAGATCTTCAAAGATCTAGTTCATCACAAGTGAGAATCATGAAAGTGTTCTGTTATCCTTCAGCTTTTCGTGGAGAGCGAATCTTCAAATGATCATGATCTATTATATATGATCCTATCTTATATGATCTTATCTTATATATATATATGATCTAAATTGTCGATCATTAGATATTTTACTTTGGAGTTTATAGATTCTTTCATTTTAATATCTTTAAAGAGAGATCTATGTAAAGTAAAGATCTTCAGCAGATCTGAAACTGCCAAAGTTCAAGATCTGATCTTAATTATCGATCATAAGAACTATTATTTCACATTCTATTTCCTCACATTTGTAAATTTTTTAGTCAAAAAACTGTAATGAAACTCATATATCGATATTTCCTCTGTTTGGCGAATAATCTCCATTTAGTTCATAACTGATCTCTTACCTTATCTATTAATATGCTAACTGATCCGCTGGTATCATTAATTGATTTTCACTTGTTCGCCTGATTTGAATCTCTATAAATTGCTGAGCCACACAAAACATGATCATCACATGAGCTTTTAAATGCCGTCAAACTCGTTTCGACATGATCAATAGCTCACTGAAGTGTGTATTTCATTCGACAATCTGTTTTGGAGCATATCATATAATTCCAATTCATCCTTTTGTTCGCGATGTTTATCTAATTTTGGGCGGTATCTATTTAATGGTCGTGTTTATTGCATTGATTAATATTTGGTTTTATTTGACTTTCTTTTTGATCTTCATCGAATACCATCGTCAATTGGTAGCTTAAGTATTTATTATCGTAGCTTTGATCTTTTCATGGTTTGATATATATATATATAATTTGTTTCATTTGATTCATTTGTTATTGAATTGATTTTATTGTGATATTCATTTATTGAATTTTCATAGAAATACCAAAAATGATCTCATATCTGAATGAAAATGAGTATTGATTTTTTTATAATCCTTATTTCGTTTTCAATGCATATTCATTTCAATTATTATTCAGTTTTCAAATAGTATTCAGTTGATTTTTCATATTCATTCGATGATCTTCTTCCAATCTTCATTTGATTCCCATGTAAACCATATCTGATCCTCAGCTGATCTTCATCTGATCTTCATCTGATCTTCATGTCATCTTCACTCGATCTTTATCTTGCCTCCATCTGATCTTTATTTGATCTTCATTTGATCTTTACTGGAACTTCACTTGATATTCATCTAATCTTCATCTGATCATTCTTCAGTTCTTTATTTGATCTTCATCTCATTTTCATTTGATCTTCATTCGATATATACTGATCGCTCGATCTTGATCGGATCTTCATCTGATTCTCACTCGATCTTCATCTGCTTTTGATCTTGCCTTCATCAGATCTGTATCTGATCTTCACCTGATCATTCTTCAGTTCTTTATTTTCAACTTCATCTCGTCTTTATTTGATCTTGGATTCGTCTTCATCTGGTCCCTCGATCTTTATCTGATCCTTATCTTATCCTCATCCTATCCTTCATCTGACAATTCTCCTGATCATTCTTCAGCTCTTCAGTTGATCTTTACCTCATCTTCATTTGAGCTTAATGAGATCTTTACTACATTTGGTCTTCATTTGATCTTCATCAGATTCAGACTCGATCTCCATCGGCTTTTCATCTTGTCTTCATACGATCTTCACTTGATCTCATTAGATCTCTACCGAAACTTTAATTGAACTATCGATCATCGATTCATAAGCAACTGATTCAGTCAGAATTTCTAATGAATGCTTGCTTCGGTTTCTTGCAGACCTACGTGAAGGCTGTTCGTGACGGTGTCGAGGATCTAGAGGCGGTGCTCTGCTCGCCAGAGAGTCAGAAGCAGCTGGTGGCGCTCGGGCCGCAGCTGGTGGCGAATACGAGCCGATCGCGCAAGACCATCGATTCGGAGGACACGCAGAAGCGCTGCCTGGCCCAGGAGGACGGCACACTGGTCACCGAAAGTAAGCGCACCACCCAGCACGAGCTCATACTCGACGGCGACGAGGAACCCGATCAGCTAACGGGCCAGCTGCTGGGCAATGAGCAGCTGACCACGACGGCGGCGAATCAGCGGTTCTTCAAGCAGCGGGACGAACAGCATGTGGATCTGATAGCCGACGGTAAACTGGTGGCCACCGAGATGCGCTACGCGGCGGAGACAACGCAAATGGAAAAGGATGGCTCGCTGGAGCGGCCGGGCGACTGGGACAGCCTCTCGGATCGCATGCGCAAGCTGCGACGCACACAGCAGCAGCAGCAGCAGAAAGGTGAGTGTTAGCCAGCGCAGATACCCTGTAAACAGAGCTGAATAGGGTTTGCTCTCATACTAACTTCTCTTTTTTTCTCTTTCTTTGGCTCTGGTAGAGGTCGCCCTGCTCGCGGATCGCAAGGATGCGCTGACCAAGCGACCCCTCGACTTCGATCGCGAGGAGGAGACGCGCAAGGGCGAGACCATGAAATGGCTCGAGTCGCACTTTGGCAGCGAGTCGACGGCCTCGAATGACTCGCGCGACGACGAGGCCAACGAGCTGGATGTGGAGCCCACCAAGAAGAGCTACTTCAACGTGACCATCAAATCGCAGAGCCAGCAGCCCATAGCAGCAGGAGCAGCAGGAGCAGCAGCCGTTAGCAGCAATCAAACGTTGCCGCGAACTCTAGACAGAGACAGAGAAAGGGAGAGGGAAAGGGAAAGGGAAAGGGAGCGTGAACGTGAACGTGAGCGCGAAAGAGAACGCGAACGCGAACGGGAGCGAGAGCGAGAGCGCAGCACGCTGGAGCGCAAGTATGTGAAGGACGCTGGACGCGGCAAATACTATCAGGGCATCTCGAACTGGTCGGAGAGGAAGGAGGCGCCCACGTTGAATCACTTCTCGACGCAGGCCTTTCGCGAGGATCTGCAGGAGACGATACGCCGCAAGCAGCTGCAGGTGGCGCCCGACGTGCTGCCGCCGGGCAGCGATAGCTACGTGAGCCGCGAGGACATCCTGCAGCAGAAACGTCAGAGTCTGTCCTCGCAGTTTCTGGCCAGATCGGCGCGTGGATCGCGCGATGCGCTCGACGATCTGGATGCCATACCCGGACCGGGACCCATGCGTCCAGCAGCGCCACCAGTCACTGTGGGCGTGGGCGTGGGCGTGGCCGTGCCACCGGGCATTGGCATCGTGCGCAACGAGGAGCCCTCGCTGAAGCGGCCGGCGTATGGGCAGCTGCATGGCCATGGGCGCAGCAGCAGCAATCCGGTTAGTCAGCTGCCAGCGGTGAATGGGCGTGGCAAGGGCGTCAGCTCGCAGCTGGAGTTTGGCATGAGCAGCAGCAGCAGCAATCTGGGGCGGCCCACAGTGCCGCAGCGACGACGTGCCATCGAGAAGAAGATCGTGGAGCATGGCCATGCTGCCAGCAGCATCAACAGCAACAGCCACATCAGCAACAGCAACAGCCACATCAGCAACAGAAGCAATAACAACAACAACAACAACAACAACAAGCTGCTCTCAGCGAACGCCCAAACGCAGCTGGAGCCGCCGCCCGACTACTCGCCGCCGCCGCGCAGCCGCAGCCGCAGCCGCAGCTCGTCGCCCCAGGTGGACTACATGATCGGCCGGCCCAGGCAGATGGCAGCCAGTGTGCCATTGGAGCCGCCTGCCTCCAGCACAATGACGCTGAACCGCAAGCAGCAGCAGCGCACGCGCTTTGCGCCCAGCTCCTCCAGCTATCCGACGGGCATCAATGGCCACAGCTCCATGTCCACCTCGAATCTGTCCAGCGCCGGTGGCGGTGGCGGCAGCAAGCCCAGCAAGATGGGTCAGGTCATTGGCAACTCGCTGCGCAAGCTGGTTAGCAAGATTCGTTCGGCGAGTGCGGAGCGAAAGTTTCGCATGAAGAGCGCCGCGAGCAAGTCGCGCGAGCAGTCGCCGAATCCCAATCAGACGGCCGCCCAGCAGTTGACCACGTATCAGCAGTACAATGTGATTGACGGGCATATTGGCGGCAACAACAACAACAACAGCAACAACAGCAATGGCAATGGCAATGGCAATGGGCAGCTGCGTCACAGCAGCAACGAGTCGGAGAGCTCGCTGCGTCCGACTCCTGCGAGCTACAAGCGCGCCGAGTCCGCCGAGACGCAATCGATGAGTCCGCGCCAGCGCTACTATCTGGGCGAGGATCCCTACTCGAGCACGCTGTACGGCAAGGAGAACATCTACGAGCGGCATGCGCACGGACGGGCCGCCACACGGCAGCCCCGATATACGGAGGACGACTACTATGACAGCCGAGCAGGAGTCGGTGCAGCAGCAGCAGTAGCAGCAGGAGCAGGAGGTGCTGGCACAGCAACAACAACCACAACCTTGGGTCGCTATCAGAAGCATGGACAGCGCTTCAGTGGCTCCACGCCCAATCTGCTGCAAATGCAGCCGGACTTTAGGAACGCCCAGACGCTGCCGCGCAAGCTGCACGAGCCGGCGAACGCATATCGTCCACAGCCGCGCTACAATCAGACGCTGGAGAAGAAGCCGCAGTACATGACGACAGCAGCAGCAACAGCAGCAGCAGCAGCAGCAACAACTCCGCAGCAGCAGCAGCAGCAGTTGGCGTCGCGTCAGCTTGGCCCCGGCTTGGAGCAGGGGCCAGCGAAGCCGGCGCGCACCTATGCCAAGGTGTTGAATCGCAGCAAGAGCTTCAATGTGCACGGCATGAATGGCAGCAACGATCCTAGTCCCATATACATTGAGAAGTTGACACGCAACAACTACAACAACAGCAACAACAACAGCAACGGCAACAGCAACGGCAACAACAGCAAGCAGGAGTTGCAGCTGCAGGCCTACAAATCGAATCCGCATCTCTACCAGGCCAAGGACAATTCGCTGAAGAGCGGCCTGAAGAGTCCATCGATTGTGAATCTGATCAGCCGCAGCCAAAAGGATCTGACCAAGATAGCCAGCAGCAACGAGGACGATGCCATCTATGCCCTCGAGGACAACAACAACAAGAAGCAGCTCTATCTGCGCAACCTGCACCAGCAGGCGCCCGATCTGTACCGTGTGCTGCACGGCGACGAGACCGACTATGCCGCCACGCGCCACAAGTATCCGTTGCAGCCGAAGTACTCGCTGGACTCGCGTTCGCCGCCCACGGTCGAGCTCAACAAGGACACGGCGAGCATTGTGCGACGCAGCAGCGATGAGCATAAGCGGCAGCTCTATGCCGACGATCAGCAACAGCCACTCACGCACACGCACACACATGCACATGCACACGCACACACACACGCACATCATATGCATGCGGCTCAGCAGCAGCTGCGTCGCGGCTCTGGGGCCACCATCATTGAGCTGCGCCAGCGCAAGTGAACATTATATGTCTATCTCTCTCTTTCAATCACTCTCTCTCTCTCTTTTTCACTTCCCTCAGCCCCCCTTCCCCCTCTCTCTCCTCTGGCTTTTAGTTTCATTTGACTAGCGGCAAATAAATATAAAAGGCCCATACAGAAACTAGCTTTTTTCAAGCTAAATTTTTCCTCTTGTTATTTTCCCATTTTTTTGTTTCACTTTATTTTTGCTGCTAAACATTTATATATACAAACATTTCTCTATACATATATCTTCCATATATTATATACAAATTTTAAATTTAAACATGTTTTTTTTTTGTTTTTTTTTTTACTAATTTTGTTGTATAGTTAAACGTTATATATAAATATATATTTAATAATAATAATATTAATAATAATAATAATACTTGCGCGCGAGCCAACTAACTAATTAATTGATTAATTAATTACTTCCACTTACTACTTAATTAACGTACTTAAACATGTAGAAGAAGCAGAAAAGAAAATTAAAAAAAATAAAAATTGTAATACTTAATAATAATTAAAATTAATATTAATTGCTAAAAATAAAAATAATTAAAAGCAGAAAAATTCCAATTATAATTATTATAATACTAAAAATAATAATAATAAAAATTAAAAGCAACAAATAAAGTGCCAAAATAAAAAAAAAATAAAATAAAATTAAACTATATATAGCTGAGAAAATTCAAAAAGCGCAACTTTGATAGGCAATTTTTTTTTTGGGATGAAAATTTCTGTTAGTTTCAGACAATATTCGACTAAGGGATACCCTATACAGACTTCATAGTCTGCAGCTCTCGCATCTCCACTGAAAATGGGAAATCAGGGTATATTTGTTTTTGTTAAAATGTTTGTAACAGGCTGCTGCGAAGGCGTGGCTGCCCACGCTGAGCTGAGTCGATTTGGAAAAAAATATATATTTCACTTTAAAGTTTTTTAGCTGTATTCATTAAATGAGCTTTGCATCCACTTTTCCTCGTCTTAAATATTATAAAATATATTTTTTACATACTACATCTATTTAATATTATTATATATTATATTTGATATTTTGTCTGTAAGACCAAAAGCGTTTTGCTCTCTAGCATGAGTTTCAAGGTATTCCAACTATATTAAATTCCCTATATTAAATTCGTAGAGTTCTTGGTATACTCTAAAATATACAAAATATATATATATACAAAATACAAATAAAGTTAGGCGACTTGATGCAAGTAAGGAGAGTTTTACCATGCAAGAGAGGTAAGTAATTAGGGTAATTCCATATATAGGATTACAGGTATACATTCAAGTTAAATAAATGAATTTGGCCCAACATTTTCTAAAGATCTTTAGCTTTAATCACACTAGCAATGCGCTTAGGCTTACTTTCTCCCACTTGGACGCGACACCAAGGCTCATGCATCCCACTCGGTGTTGTACCATACCTTGAGAGGTTTGTTTTTTTTTTTTTTTTTAACCAAAACCCATACATTTTCTATGGAATTTAGGTCTGAACTTTGCGCAGGCCAATCCATTATCATCAATTTTGGCTTCTGGATTGGATCAAGCCAGCGCTTGACGATCTTTGCTTTGTGTTTGGTTTGATTGTCCAGCTGAAAAACGAATTCTTCCTCGGGATACGCCCTATCCTCCACAAAATCGGGGTCTTCAAAATGTTCAGATAGTCTTCCTTCTTCATAGCTTCATACTACATTTGGAGCATTGTTATATTAAGTATATATATAATTTATATACAAATGTATGTCCACAAAAATCTAGAGTATTATCAAAAGGTTCTTTGCTAATCAGAGGGCATTTCTGTATTATTCAATTCCGACTTTAAAACTTTAATTTTATGAACAAACTAATTCGCTTTTAATAGCCGAGAGCGAGGTTTTAGGTCTAGTGACACTAGACTCTGGGCTACTTTTTGATTGGGTCCAAAACGTTGAATTAAAGCTCATGACCCGCTCTCAACGATATCGCCTCGATCTGAATCGGCTGCTGCTTAGTCTGTGTTTCGCATTCGATGCGAATGGTGGCTGCAATCGTGGGGCATCATGTGGCTTCTGTTGTTAGTGCTGCCCGTCGTGGTCGGCGCCTTGGAGTCCTCCTCGCTGCTGCTGGAGCTGGCGCAGTTGGCTGCCCGGAATGAGACTGGAGCCTTGGAGTCGACGCAGTGCGTGGAGCAGCTTCGGCAGCTGCATTCCGCCTGGCAGGCGAATCAGAGCTGGGCTCTGAAAGGTAAGAGTGCAATGGATTGGCTAAGATTGGGCAGGTAAATGGATGGGACTTACTCCAAGTGGACTTTTTGTAGCTCTGGATGCGTCTGGCAGCGGCTTCAGCAATTTCATGCTGGGCAGTAGCCAATGGCTGGGCAATCGCCTCACCTGTCGAGCGCTCAATGAGCCGCTGCTGCGGGACTTCACCAGGAATCATCAGCGGCTGCTGCGACAGCCTGCGCCCTTTGAGCACGCCTACAGCGTGGCTTACCTGAGAGCCAACTCCAGCTGGCAGCTGACCACGCGCATGAAGCCGCGGCAGCTGCTGCACGTTGGACTCTGCGTCCCTCACAGCTGCGATCCACAGCAGCTGCAGCAGCTGCTCGGCCAGAGCCTTGCGACAGAGAGACCGGCGGGCAGCTGGGAGCAGCGCATGGGCCTGCAGCTGGAGCTGGTCTACGCTAAGCGTCCAGAGCTGAGCGCTGGCTTCTTCGCCCGTCCCGCAGTTCGCTCGCTGCTGCTGCTGCTGGCCGGGAGTCTTCTGCTGGCCTGCCTTGCCAGCAGTGGCTGCCTTCCAGCTAGCCGCATCCTTGGCTGCTTCGATGTGCTCGCCAACTGGCGGCGTCTCTGGCAGCTGGGCCGTCAGGAGATCGCAGTCATCAGTGGCTTGCGCGTCTGCAGCGCATTTGCCTTGATTGGCCTCCATACCGTTTGGTATCAGTTCTTTGCGGTGAATCACTCGGCGGATCTGGCAGACAAGTTGGTCAAGATGAGCTCCCAGACTCCTTTGCCGCTCATGATGGAGGTATTCTTTGCCATCAGGTATATGTGAAGGATTTGTATGAATATATCTAGCGCGCTCTCTCTCTCCCTTTTCCTCCTTTTCCCTCTTATCTTTCATTGTGTTCATCTGTTCATCTCTGCTCAAGGCATACACTAAACAGTTCCATCTCCTCTCATCAGCGGCTTCCTCACCGTCTCCAACTTTCTGGGCAATGTGCCACTGCAGCGCAGCATCGCAAGCGATACGCTACCCGGCGTTGTGCGTCGTTTTGTGCGGCAAGTGGCTCAACGTTACTTTCGACTGGCGCCGCTGCAGTGCATCGTGATCCTGCTGACCGTGGTGAGCTTCAAGTACAATCGCGAGGCATCCGTCTTCCATTTCGTTGAGCCCGTGGATGAGCTGTGCGAGCAGCATTGGTGGCGCAATCTCCTGCTCGTGCAGAATCTGTATCCGGTCAGCGAGATGTGCTGCAATTGGACCTGGTCGCTGGGCTGCGATATGCAATTCTATATAGGGGCCATGTTGCTGCTGTACACGCATACCAGGTGGGTTCCATTCAATGGAAGGCACTGCGAGGCGATCTATTTGAAACTCTGTTTTCGTAGGCATCCACAGCTGATCCGACGTTTGGTTCGGGTTCTATTCAGTGGAAATATTGTATACACTGTCCTGCTGTTCGTCTGCCTGAATGTGCCCAACACCTTGGAGGACGGATATAGCATAGGCGATTGGGTTTATACGAATCCCCTAGTCCGCGTATCGTCCTACCTCATAGGCGGCATCTATGGCTATGCACACGCCTACAGCTTGGAAGCTCCCTTTGAGACAGTCTTTCCCACCAAGGCAGCCAAATGTGCACTGGCAGGATTCACTCTGTGGCTATTTGGAAAGCTGCGGAACTTGGAGCTGGCCAGCCCAGCAGTCGTGGGCAGTATTGTCATAGTTATGCGTTCCTTATTATCCACAGCCGCGGCACATTTAATCTTCTGCAGTTTTCGCATCGAGGGCAGCTACAGAGTGACACGTTGGGTGGTGCGATTCCTTGAATCGAGTTGGTTCCATCGCCTCAGTCGGATTACCTATGCCATCTATCTGCTCAATCCAACGATCATACTCCACGTTTACTACTCATTTAGCGAAGCCATTCCATCGGACTTTAGTATTTTGGTAAGCTGAAGCTGTAAAGCATGGGTTTTAAGCGATATTAATTTTGCTTTTATTGTAGCTTTGCCTTATTGTGGCACTTTTGGTTATTGTGTCGTTACTGGCTATTCCATTGACTCTGTTCTTCGAGCTGCCCTTTAATAGTCTCACAAATCTATTTTTGGCCTCACATTATCATAAGAATAAAATTAATTAACACTAAACATATGTATTGATATGAATAGTAATATTACAGGTTTTGTTTACAAATGAATTGCAATAAAACCGTTTTTAAACGTAACCACTGACACGTAACGTAACGCAACTGTTGCTGCGCTAAATATGCTCACTTTTGCGTTAATTCGACGGATACTCTGCTTTGCGCTAACAATACTCCAATTTGCGTTTGAGCAGCTGTTGCGCCTTTTATGTTATCGATATACACACAGACATATTCACACAAGTCGTTGCATCGATAAGATAATTCGATTATTTCATCATACAAGTAGCAAACAAATAAAATGTAAGATTTACATAGATTAGTTAAATTTTTTTCGTATACAAAAGGCTGTTGACAACGCCAAGATGACTTCGCGCAACCTAACCGAGGTGTTTGTTATCATGCGCAACAATGCCAGCAAGAATCGCAATCATTATGACGAGCGGGTAAGGGCCAAACCAATTTATCATCCATATGGATATGGAAATATGGAAATGATTCAGAGGAGTGAATCTAATCTTGTAATTTAATAGCGTGGCAGCGATTCGGAGCGTCTGTTGAAACATTCAGTACGCGAGGCTGAGGAGGGACTCGAGATGCAAGATGATTATGCCACCCCACCCATTTGGCTAGACAAATTCGAGGAGGCGCAATACACGATGTCAAAGTGAGACAGCGATGAATATTCTCGGAGCTCTCAGCTACGAATTGCTTACTCATTGATGTTGTTATATTGCCATTGTAGAATCAAACCAAAACTGGATGAGCTGGGCTCACTGCATGCCCGCCACCTGCTGCGCCCCACCTTTGATGACCAAAAGGATGACGAATGTGAAATCGAAGTGCTTAGTCAGATTGTGGCCAAGCTGATAGCAAGCACCCATCGGCACATACAATGCGTTCGCTCTAGCCTGGGCGTCGGCAGCAAAGTGGAGCAGCGACTCACGGCCAATGCGGTGCACTGTGCGCTCCTCCAGCTGCAGGATCTTACTGTCAAATTTCGCAGCAGCCAAAATGCGTATCTGCTGCAGCTCAACTCACGAGAGGAACGCTCCCAGAAGTACTTTGACAATGCCAATGAATTCACCAATGTCGAGCTGGGCAACTTCGGTGGCGATGAGCCGCCCAACAACTTTGTGGACACCTTTGACAATTTTCTGCAGCCACTGGATGGCGTTGGCAAGAGCCAGACGAACGCGTATCTCTTCGAGGACGACGAGCAGCAGATTGACGACAATTTCAAGAAGCCATTGGCCAATCGCATGACACAGCAGCAGCTGCTGCTCTTCGAGGAGGAGAACACGCGGCTAGCGCAGCACCGGGAGGAGGAGGTGACGAAAATAGTAAAATCCATTTACGATCTCAACGATATCTTCAAGGACTTGAGTCACATGGTGCAGGAGCAGGGCACCGTGCTCGATCGCATCGACTACAATGTGGAACAGACCCAGACGCGCGTCTCTGAGGGCATGCGACAGCTCCAGCGTGCGGAAATGTATCAGCGCAAGAATCGCAAGATGTGCATCATTCTCGTTTTGGCCGCCGTCACCTTCGTCATGCTCGTGCTGCTCATTCTAACCAAGCTGTAAAGGATTTGACCGACCCCAATGTCCAGCCAGCAAACTATTCCGTTAAATTTTCTGTTTACCATTCTCTTTTGTTAGTGCAGTCATGTGTGTATAATTGTAATTGTAATTGTAATTGTATTTGTGTAAAATATATATAAATTCCATTATTTATTTATTAACAATCCAAAAGCTGCATTTTGTCTCTATACCAAATGGTTTAGCTCAAGGGAATATTATACAAAATAGAATATACATATATGTATATATTATATAACGTATAAAATGCATACATTATACTTAATTGTTTATTTTAGATTGAACAAAGATGAATGAAAGAAAAAAAAAAAATATTAAATACGTCTTATATGTAATTATAGTCTAGGTCTATGGTAGGTCCTTCCACTGTAGCCCTATGATCACAGCCTTTACATGCGCTCCGAGAGGCGAGAGGCAACGGCGCGCAGATTGCCATAAACCTTGCTTGGTGGCGAGCCGAGGATCAAGTTGCAAATGGCGCGACGTGCCAGCTGAATGTTCTTATAGCTGCCCAGAATATGGATCTTGCTGTCGGCGAGCACAATTCGGGTTTTGGTCACATTCTCGATGGTGAATTTCGTTCGTCCACCCTTGCCAGCAAGACGGCCAATGGCACGGGATTGATGGTCGCCGCGCAGCGTTTTCACGTCTCGGATCTCAAAGGTCTCTATGAAGAGATCCTCCAGTCGGAGCAAAGCCAGAGCATCGTCAACGTCGAAGCCGCATAGGAAGGCCTTGACGAAGTCTGCGCCCTTTTGCAGATTGGATATATCTGGAGTTTCGGGGCCAACGCGCAGCTCCACTTGGCGTGTCTTTACGTTGAAGCGTATTTGCAGTTTCATGTGCTCCACCACCGGCGTAAAGATTTTCATCCATTGCTCCTTGAGTGAGCTGTATCTGTGTGGCGGCACGGCCACCTTGCGCATCTCGCTGCGTATACGCTTGGCTTTCGGCGCCTGTCCGTGGCTAGAACGTTCCTTGCCCTCGATCCCCGTGGCAGCATCCACCTGCATTTCCACATCTTGATCAGTTACATTAGCGTTGCGCTTTTTTGCCTTCTTGGTGGGCCCAAAGATATCCACATTTATAGTATCTACTTCCATGGTTATTTATTTTCTATCCTGGAGTACTTTAATAGATTTAATTCCGTCTTCTCTATTTTCGTTAGATGGCTGTCCTCCACGTGCGGTGTCAACGATGTAAGTCAATTCTTATCGATAAGTGGGCAGTTCAGTTGAGTGACATAGCAGTCAGCTACAGAGCGCGAATCAAATCGGCCAGTGGCTATCGTAACATTGCGCTTGGCGCCAACGTAACGGACGCGCGAGTTAACGGTTAGCGCGAGCAGCTATCGTTGTTGGCGCAAATAGCGCATATGTATGTATGTATGTAAGTTTATTACTGTCCGTTTATATAAATGCAATTGACACTAGAACTTTGACGTCTGAAACATATACTCGAATTATAAAGTGTTAAAATTTTCCCGATCCAACCACTAGGGGCTTGCCAAATCGAAAAATACATTTTCCTGGGCATACTTATTATGCATGTTGTGCTTCAGAATATATTTAAATGCATTGTTTATTTTGAGAAAAACTATTTATTTGTAATTGTAGTGTAGTGTGTGTATGCCAGGTCCTTCCAGTGTATGATATTCGCCATCACATGAGCTCAGCGAGGCGAGAATCGATGATTTGCAGATTGCCAAAAAAAAAAACATGTCATTCCATATAGAGCAGGTTGAGAACGGCGCGACGTGCCCTCCTTATGTTCTTACTTGAACCTATAACATAGACCGTGTCCTCAACTAATACGATTCGGGATCTTGTTGTTCTCTCGATGATGAATTTGGTTTCTCCCACGCTAGATAGGAAGGCATAGGAACTGTAGATTGACTCGGGGTTCAGCATCTCCACGCTCGGCAGCCTAAAGCTGTCTAGAAAGGTATTATCTATATAGAGCAGTTGCAGAGCATCCTTTAACTCGAAGCCGTATATGAAGGCCTTGAAAAACTCAGCGCCTTTTATTAGACAAGCCACCTTTGGAGTTTCGGGGGTGACGCTCAGCTCCACATATAATGCTTTTATGTAGAAGCGTGCTCTCAGTTTCATGTCCTCCACGAGCGGGAAAGTGATCTGGCTCCAGTTTCGTTTGATTACGTTGCGTTTGTGTTTAGGCACGCGCACTTTGATAGTATTGCTGCGATTACGCCTTGGCTGTGGCGTCTCGTCGGAGCTTACAATCTCGCTGTTACCGTTCCCCGAGGTTGTGTGCACCGGTACTTCAGCATCTACGGCAGTTGCATTCGTGTTGCTTTCCATTGCTTTTTCTGAATCAATGAAACTTTTATTCGCAAAAATTAAAAAAAAAGAACAAAATTATTACTTTTTCGGAAATATTATTATTATTATTTTTTTGTGTTAACTCGGTCGACTCAAATTCCGTTTTGAGAGTTTTTTCCGTATGTGCGTCAACATTCTACGTTAGCTTTGATGTCAAGATGGTTAGCCTACTGAGTCAGTTACAGTTAGTCCGTTACAGAGTGTGAAGCGTTTGTCGCCAATCTAACGGACGTGCGAGCAGCTAGCGTTACGCCGTATTCATAACGGAGTTTTTGTTGGTTTCCATTTTAGCTTTGATGTTGTTGGCTGAAGAAGTGCAAAGACAATTTAGCTTATTTGTAATTTAATTAATGTGCTCTGCGCAAGCTTTTGGCAATGTTGAATTTTCGCCTAGCAAATTGCAGTTCTGATAAATAGTTGTTGTTGTTGTTGTTGTTGCTTGTTCACTTTGACACCCCGAAAGTGGACGCTGCTGATGCTATCAGGTGTACTTATTGTGCATGCTGTGCACATAAATGGCCCCAGGCCCTCGACATTGTATCCAAAAATGCAAATGATAATGATGTCCCAGCGAGCAGCCGCCAGACGAGCTACTCTCCTTCTCCTTCTGCTGCTGCTGCTGCTGCTGCGCTGTCGGTGGCGTTGCATAGGCATAGGCCTTTCGGTTGTGGCGCCTGTCTAATCCATGTTCGGACATTTTAAATACAAATTGCAGAGCTGTTGCGTCTCCCGGCATCAAATTGCTTGCAATCTGAACACACACACACACACACACAGACACACACACACGCTCAGCATCCGGCCGAGTAGTAGTTCCAGGTGCTCGTCCATGTCCAGGTACCGTTACCTAGTTAGCTGCTGCAGCATCTCTTTTTAGTCTATTGGCAACTGATTAGCATTTAAATTAAAATGTCGCAAAGTGGCCTTAACAAAATGTTGCTTATCGCGTATGCGAGTGTGTGTGTGTGGATGTGTGAGTGCATGTGCTGCAATTGTATACACTTTCCAGTTGCTACATCTGCAAAAAGCTATTCATGCAGGCAAAACGTACATATAAGAAATATTTGACAAAATGAAGTAAATGAAATAACCTTTCAATAAATAATTATTTCAAAATATTTTGATTTATTGAATGCCATAAATTCTGTGCGAAGAAATTGCAATTAAGATAAAAACAATTCACAAACATTTTAGTGCACGTAAAGTCATAAATTATGTAGCTTACTAAATCTACTAGAAGAAATGAGTAATTGACCAAAGAGCGTAACTTACATACGTAATACATATAACAAGAATTTAACATATAAACGTAATTGCGCTGGCCTGTCTTGATCACGATAGCACATTAATCGATAGTTTGCTAAGCTATCGCGAGCAGTGGACGATCCGTGCAGAGCATTTATGCGTTTGCAGCGATAGTAAAGCAATCGATAGTTGAAGCCTTGCACAATTTTAGAAGTGTAGAGTATTTAAGTGTTGCATATATCGTTTCTTTGCTAACTATTTTCAAACTATGTTTGTATGTATGCACACATATGTTTGTATGCACATATGTATGTGTGTGTTTTCATTGTAGCTTATTGTCTCTGATGTCACCTGTTTATGCCGCTGCCGCTGCCGCTGCTGATGCTGATGCTGCTGTCACTGTCGCTGAGATTGGCACTCGCTTCGGCAATTGCTTTTGTGCCGGGCCACTGCAAATTGGAGGCAGCATCAGCATCAGCAGCAGCAGTAGCAGCAACATGGCAGAGATGCGGATGCGGATGTGGATGCGCAAGCTGGATGCGGATATTGTGCTGACTGCTGTTGCGCTCACTTCAAAGAGCGCAACGGGCGGCCTTAATTATGAAAATTAATTGTATTCGAATGAATAACGTTAATTGATTTCCCTCCCGCTCACTCTCGTCACTGTCCTCGCGCTCTGTCGCACCTGTAGCGACCTGCAACACCTCGGCTCCCCCCTTCTGTCTTTATCACATTAATTAATTAGTCCATTTTATATTGTCGAGAGTGAAAACAACGCGAAATCAAATACTCGAACGATTTTGCCCGCTTTTCGAGGTTCGAGGTTCGCGTTTCGCCTTTTTGTGCGCCATTTGCAATTGCCGTTAGTTAAACGATTCAGTCACGTAATTCATTTGCATGGCGCGCGTGGTCAGGTTGCTATATCCTTCATCGCGGTCCAGCCCATCGGGGAAGCTCCAAATGGAAGGGTAGAGTGTGACTGGGCAAGACAATGAGGGGAAGGACAAGGCAGTCAGGGTGACCGAGAGTGGGAGGGAGAGAGGGAAAGAGAGAGTGAGTGGGAGGGACAGAGAGGAATTGAAAAGTTACAAAGTTGTTTCTATTGAATCTGCAAAAGGGAGGGAGGAAAAAGAAAGAAAGATAGAGAGAAAGAAAGAGAGAGAGAGAGGTAGAACGCATAAAGTTCAGATAGAGAAAAGAGATAAATAGAGAGAGAGGAGAGAATATGGAGTAGAGATAAGGATAGGAAGGCATAGATAATCTAGAAAGAGTTACAGGAAAATGAGTAGAAAGAGATATAGAAAGAGAGATAAAGTAAAATGAGAGAGAGACAGAGGAAGATAGGCAGATGAGAGATTGGCTCCCTTGTAGAGAGAATATGGAGTAGAGAGTATACATGAGAGAAGATCAGAAACGAGCGAGAAGAGGAGAGAATACAAAATGGAGAGTTAAGCTAGAGGTAAAGCCATTTCAGCTGAGCTTTCTTTCGGTCTTCCTCTAGTTAGAGAATGCCGAGAAAACTCAAAGACTTCATCAAAATGATTGTTTTCTCGCTCCAAGGCCGGCAAGGGTACGTTGTCCATCTCACATATGTCAGTGAAGAAGCAGAAAACAACTGTTTAACCAAATTGATGCGTGAAACTTTGTGCTAGCAATTTGTTGGCTATTTTTTATGCGGCATTTGGTCATTTTTCATGGTCAGTAATTGGCAAGGTCTGTAACGTTGGCCCCAACACCAGCAGTAGCAGCAGCTCCAGCCCCAGCTCCAGCTTGAGCCTCAGTCAGCCTCAGTTTCAGCTCTGTTTATCCTGCTCCGGCCACATCCTAACTGAATGTCCTGCATTGTCCCCTTGGGCTGATGACAGAACGCGACTTGCTCCCTTGCCTCTCCGCGCCCTTCGCCGCGGCTCGCAGCGCTACGCAGGTCTTCATCTTGACTTCAGCCACTGGGGCTATGCATATATATGCGCTATTTATGTGTGCGTGTGTGTGTGCGGGTGTGTGTGTGTGTGTGTGTCATCTATGCTCACGTATCAATAAGTGCTTGAGACGTGAACTGAATTTTTTATTACCGTTTGTCGATGTATGCGCAAAAGTGAATGCCGCCCGCAGGACGAGGGACGAACGGCTCGCAGGACATTCCGAATATGTCTCGCAGCATGCGAAATTGCCTGTGAAATATTTTCCAAATTTACTATATAAGTATGCACACATACACACACACACACACATACACACATACACTTGAAGAAAACATACAAGCTGGGAGTGTATGAACTGATACCCTGTAGAAAATGCTGGGAGGTGGCATGCTCGCCGATAGAGTGCACAGAGGGGTAGAAAATGTAAAGCAAAGTGGAAATAAATGAAGAGAAAAAGGAGAGAGCAAGACTTGAAGTAATCCTGAATTCTTGAATCCTGAGTAGGTGTGAGATCGTATACCCTGTAAAAAAACTCTGCATTGTATGGCTTTCTGTAGTATGAATATAGAACATAGAATAGATGAGGACAGCTGAGAGCGCATGCCCTGTAAAAACAGTTATTACCAGATATCCTACGACGAGCTGCATCAGAATATAGTTAACGGATCTCCCCTGATGCTCGACATATCCCAGGATATAGAAGGATAGCTATAGGAATCACACACTTGCTTAGGACTAAGGGCATATAAACGCTATCAAGCTCATACGTTCAGGATTTTCGAGCTTTCCCTATTCGATTTTGTTCAGTGTAACTTTGGATATACTGGCTATTGATGCGGCTACGCATAGCATAGAATGAAATCGAAGCTTTAGAGTGCTGTGAAAGGCGTAAGGCATGGCTGGCAGCTGAACAATTGGCCAAAAAGATTAAATCAAATCAAGGGTCTAAGCAGTCCAAAAGTGAGCAACACTGAGCTAAGCCGGGACTATGTAGCCCGACTTGAAGGCGTCTGCTTAGAGTGTAAAGGGGAAAGGGAAAGGGGAGAGGGAAACTGGGCGGGTAGCTGGAGAGTGGAGCTGGAGGTCAATCAAAAAGGTCGAGGGGCCAAATGCGAATTCAGTTTAATTGTATGTGGGGATTAGCTTTGAAGTTTTGGCGGCACAAAACTGACTCAACATGGAATAACAGGACACTTAAGTGCGTCACAAGGACTGAAGGAGCGAAAAGCAGCAACGGAGCAAAGGAGCAAAGGAGCAAAGGAGCAAAGGAGCGAGGGAGCGAGGTAGCAAAGAAGCGACAAGCGCTTCAATGCGAATGGCTTTCAGGTAATTTCTCTTTGGGGTTAAGTGGGCCAAAGGGCTGCTTAAGTCGCCCGAGCGTTAATTACTGCCAAAGACAGAGCCGCGCCGAGTCCCCATTAACCCACCGCGTGCACTCAACGACCCCGCGCCGTCCCGCAGTACCACGTCGAGCAACCCTCGACGGGGTGATAAACGGCCTGGCTTGGCCTGGCCTCTGTCCAGGTCCAGAATCTGTGCAGCTGCCTGAAGCTGTTCGCAATTGATTTATAAATCAATAAAAATATGTGCATAAATATTTACCGAGACAATATAAATAAATTACAATCCAATGTGAGCAGTCGGCTGAAAAACCTTATGCAAAATGCAGCCGGACAGTCCAGAAGGACCAAAAGGCTTCGACTGCACCGCACGCAAACACTGAGAGCAGAGCAGAGCAGAGCAGAGCAGAGCAGAGCAGAGGCGAGCGAAGCAGAGCAGAGCAGAGGAAAATCAACAGACGATGCCTGTAGTTGAGTGGGTGACAGAGGAGATGGATGAGGAGTGTGTATGTGTGTGTGTGTGTGTGTGTGGCGTATTGTGTGGCGAATTGTATAAGTGTGCGTGTGTGTGCGTGTGTGTGTAATGCAATCTGAAGACGCAGTCAGACAATGCCGAAGGCTTATGAACAACTGCATAGATGCTCGTTGCGCTTCTGGTCCTTATTAACTGACAGTTGTTGGCCGTGGCCGAAGGAACAGTTGCTGGGCTTAGGGCAGGCGAGGGCTGCTAGCAAACAAAGCGAGCGCAAGCTAAAGATATCCTGTAAATGGAGATGTGCACAGGAGGTACACGGAAATAGATGCTTGAGCTTTATCTGTTTAAAGCCTAGTCACAAAAGCGTTGGTCGGGTTGTGTAACACAAAACACTTTAGATACCCTGTAAGTATTAAACACGCTTACATATGCATTTTATTTAAGAGTAGGTAGATGTGCTTAGGCAAATTCTGCTGTCCAACTATTCTACATAGTCAATGCCATAGAGATTTGCATTAAAAGTGGCTAAGTACAGTACTATAGATACCCTGTAATTATGAAAAGCGTCTAAAAATGGCAGCAAACGGCTAGCTATAGGCATGGAGCTCTACCATAAGCTATACTTCCGTATACATCTGAATAATAAACAAAACGCGTTTCAAGATACCCTGTAAATATCACTAAATTCTCTAATAAAGAGAATGTAGAGAGATTTGAAAAGATAATCGTAAGGTAACACTGCAAAGCTTTAAAGCCCTCTCTAGAAAAGCTTTACTAAAAGATATACTTGCAATAATAAACAAATACCCTTTTCAAGATACCCTGTAAAAGTCAAGATTTCCTCAAATAAAGAGAAAATAGAGAGATTTGAAAAGATAATCGTTAGGTAACACTGCAAAGCTTTAAAGCCCTTGAAAGCTCTCTAGAAAAGCCTTGCCATGATGGGAAATTACAGACATAAGCCCCAAAATCTCTTTGAATACGCTACAATGGGCTTTAATTTGATCGCCTCGGATTAGGGCAGAGCACAAATAACTTATGAGGCGACCCTCGTGCAGCATGCTCAGCTATGTGCATATGGAAATGGAATAGGGAAATCGGACGCTGTGACGCAAGATGCAGTCAGATTTACTTTTGGCCCCATAATTTGATGTACTCTGCGTGAGTGTGTGTGCGTGTGTGTGTGGGTGTGTGTGTGAATGCAATTCAAATATGTGCGCAATTACGTAAAATGTTTACCATGCACAGCTGGGCAAAACAGCAACAAAAAATGTGAATGAAAACAAAAACAAAAAGTGGCTGGAAAACAATTTCAGCCAACCAGGTGCCAACTAATCAAAAATGCGAGCAATTATAATTGATTAAAATGAGACGGACAACCGAGCCCAACCCAAACCCAACCCGAAGCCAAACCCGACCCAAGCCCAACCCAAGCCCAACTATCTAACCGAGCATTCATCCATGCTGCATAAGTGGAATCGCCTGCGAATGCTGCGTTTTGTGTAATTGAATCAGTTCAGTTGATGGCATCCATTTGCCTCTCTCTCTCTCTCTCTCTCTCTCTCTCTCCCTCTCTCTCTCACCCACACACACACACATCTCTCCCCCAGTCTCTCCCTCTCTCTTTTTCTCTAAACGCTTCATTTCTATATTTGAATGCAATTATATTTATATCATATTACACTCTGCTTTCGGTGTGTTCGATAAAGTCATTTGCAACACTGGAAAATTAAAGTAAAAACACAAACAGTGCTCGAAAATGCACCAGAAATAAAGAATACAAAATCAAAGTAAAATGCTCTGAAAATCATCGACAAGTGCACAATAAATACTTAACAATACTGCAAAGTGTACGTTGAGTGTTGGGCAATGCCCAAAATTCAATGCAGATGCCAGCTTATGTAATTGTAGCCAAAATTTAGAGAGAGCAAAATGATGCTAAAAGTAATGGAAGATATTTTAGAGAAATATATATAAGCATATATAAATATATAAATATTTTTTTATATTTTTATTTATATAAATTCATATTTGTTTGATATTTGATCCGAAAAGCTAGCAGCAACTGTTCATATTTTTTATATTATCAACAATATCGATGATGAGTGGAGCCTGGAACATTGCAAAAATGGCTTGGATTTCACATTTGTATACAAAGAGCTTTAACTGAGAGTATTATGGGAATTCGAGTTAAGGGCTCTTTGGCACTC
Organism: Drosophila navojoa; assembly: GCF_001654015.2. The sequence continues at coordinate 11,515 of NW_022046042.1, read as the reverse complement.
TGGAAGGCTTACGGCGAAATATTTGCCATGTTTTCGTATGAGTTTTAATGTGAACATAAAATTCAAACTAACTAGATTTGAAATTTTGAAGATATAGAAATTCAATTTGGTGCTGAGACGCACTACCGCAACTGTATATAGGTGTGCTTGTATATGTAGCCCCATATACATATATACTCATATATCGAGATATCTAGGTATTCATATATAGAGATATATAGGCATTCCTAGAAGTTCTTCTCTTACAACTCGCATATTAAAGTGCGTAGTTGAAAGCATTAAATCTAGCACATACATATACACACATTTGGCAATTTGGGTTCACTCTAAACGCAGTTGGTTCACCCTAGGGCTGGCGGCTGCAATGCATTGCCCGCAAAAATGCCATGGAATCAATTTTGCATCAAATTTTGATGCAAAAAGGCACAAGTGATGCCTGCACACAGCGTGTGTGAGAGAGGAAGGGATAGAGTGGGAGAGAGAGAGCGAGAGAGAGAGAGAGAGAGTGAGTGAGTGAGTTGTGTGTGGTAGAGTAAGAGAATGAGAGCCGGGCTTAGCGGTTACGAATGCCACCACACACGCAATGCTTATGCACCTGCATCCTGTATACCACTTCCTCTTCCTGCACCGCCTGCCCCTCCCCCCCTCCCTCTAGCTCTTCTCCGCCCACACCCAAAGCCATGTGGTTTGGCCCGAGCGGCTGCTTTCCAAATGGACACAGAGTGCTCGCACCGCATACGTAACCCGAAAATGTAATTGAAAAATTATTTTGTTACACGTGTTGCCCTTGCAACGTTTCGCTGGCAGCCTCTGTCGATAATTTCGTGGCCGAGCTACAAATTTTAATTAATTTGCCAGCCCTCCAAAAAAAAAAAGAAAGAGAGAGAGAGAGAGAGAGAAGAGAAAAAATCGCTCACATCCAGAGCGAAGATTTTATCAACCAAGTCGCGAACTTTCTCTAGGCGTTGGACGCTAACTGGCCAACTGATTAGCATATAAATTACAACGGCACGCCCACACGCCCCCACGCACCATACCCACGCCCCATGCACATCTCCGTCCACATTTTCGACCAAATTGCAAATATGTTGTGAAAGCTTATTGATTTAGCATTAATTGTTTATTGTTTATAGTTTCCACTTAACCCCAATGTCCCCGAGAGGCTCTTCATTAATCCGCATGCCCATCAACGGGTGATCGAGCCGGGTATATTGGTTTCGGCTCACACGAAAGAGACGGCTAGAGTGGCTGGAATATCTTTGATTTTCTTAATATCGATAATTATCGATTAAATTTAACGCCCAGCTTGCTTAACTACTCTTCCTTTTCTGTGTATCGATAGTTATCGCTGTCGTTAGTTGTTACTTAAAGAGATATAGCTGATTGTCTAGTGAAAATCTTTTCAAAATATTTCGGCTCTCATCAAACCTTTGGCATATATCGCTAAAAATCGATTTCCACACTTGATGAATCTAAAAATTTCTTACAATTCAGTTAATTTAATAGTTAGGCCTCATAAATATTTCTTCATATATCGAACTTCTTAGTAATTCTTGCAATTAGCTTGTACAGGGTATCTGCTAGTCGTGCTCACACAAACGCACAGACTCCTTTACTGGTTTTTAAGAAGATTCGTGTCTGGCACGAAACTCAATTAACTTGTTAATTTATTTGTCATTTGCTTTGTTCGCATCGCCTGCAAAAATAACACAAAATTCTAGGTAAAAGCCCAGGCCGAAGTCGAGTCAAGCAGCAAGCGTCTGGGCACAGGTATGGCCAGGCTTGGCATGCTGCCTGTCTGGGAATGGAGTCTCACTGCTCTCTGGCTGACTTGCTGACTGGGCGGGCTCTGGGCCATGCAAGCGAACCGCCTCCATTTGATGGATATAACTATCTGTATCTAAGTGTAGTTGTTGGAGAGAGATGCTTGCCTAAACACATGCAAAGAGCGAGAGAGAGAGAGGGAGAGAGAGAGGGGGGAGGGGAAGTTTGTGTGTACAAGTCTCGGTGCTTGTTAGGCTCTGTTTGCTATAATACGAGCCACTCATCTTGTTTGTGGACAACTTTTCATTTCACTCTGAAACTTAAAGTTCATTCGCAAATCATTTTGAGCGCACTTTATTTGGTTTTCCTTGAACAACTGGATTTAATGAATGCTGGAGTCATCACTTCATTTTCCTTTATTGCTCATTGTATATCATTCAATGATCCTTATGCATCTGTTGTCATTCATATTACATGGTACTTCTAGCAGCATTATTATTATCTTATTATTATTATTGGCATTATTGTTATTATTATTATCTTTCTATGGTATTATTTATTTTAATTTAGATTTCCTAATAATTTCTCATCACTAATACTTTAAATTTCTTCTTTAATTTACCATTTATCATCATAATTATTATTAATTGCTCATTCATCACTTCTCGTTCATTGAGTGTTATAATTTATCATTCATTTATCATTCAATATATATAATTTATGATTGTCATTGATGAAACATTCATTCATCATTCTAAATTCACCATCATATAAGTTTTTATTAATTATATTTTATTTAAAAATCATTCATTATTATTCATACTTCATTATACATCACTTTATTATTATTTAGTATTCATACGCATTCGACATTAATTATCTATCCTTCACCATTTGTCGTTTATCATTCTACATATTCTCATTGATTAATCATTATAAGGGTATTTTTTATTAATTGTTCATACATCATTATTCATCAGTCATCATCAATCGTTTCTCATTTTATTGATTATTATTATTGATCACAAATTTCATTGACGATATACCAGATAAAACTTCTCATTCACTGTTGCTCTGTCATCATTCATCTTCAGTCATTCTTTATCATTCTTTACTTTCTTATTCATCATGGATCATTTTTTCATTCATTATTCATGCATATAATGGTGAATTCAGAATGATGAATGAAATGAGATCTATATATGATAATGATGTATCATCAATGACAATCATAAATTATATATATTGAATGATTCATCAAGCATCAGCAGTCGTGAATCACTGTTTGATGAGTCATTCTTCACGATTTATTTACGACTCATTTTCATTTGATGATATATTATTAATTCTATATCAGTTAGAAGTTCTCTTTCATAACTTATCACTCATCAATCGATCTATATAAAAACTACATTTAAATTGATTTAAATTGTGTTTTCAAATTGAAATTGAAATTGAAAATATATTCGATTTCGATTCGTTTCTCTGAGTGCATTGATGGGAAAATTCTTGTGTGAAAACTCTTGTATAGAACTAATTGTTGGCTTGAGTATATAGTAGATTTATGCCTGCTCTCTCACTCTCTCCACCTCTCTCTCTCACTCACTTTGTGCATTGTTTTAGTGCAACTCTTCTGGCTTCCATTATGTTTGAATGCATTATATTTGAAAGTTTTCAAAGTGCAGAGGCTTAAGCCAAAGGCCAAGCTGCCAAATACCAAACTAAGAGAGAGAGAGAGAGAGAAGGAGAGAGACAGGGGGAGGGTGAGTGTTGTTGGCTACTTGAGCACTGACATTTAGGCTGAATTGGGAAGTGGTTACGACGGCACCGGCTACCCTTCGACTGCCTTTAACTGTTTCTCGCACTCGTCCCAGCTGAAGAGCTGGCAAAGTTTTCGCTTTGTATAATTAAAACTAAACTAAACCAAATTGTTTACATGTGTCTTTTGTTGCAGTTATCATTGGTGGTTTAGCTGAGTGCGGGCGGCTGCCTGAGTGCAGACTGCTCCGACTTCGACTCCTGCTGCTCCTGCTGCTGTTCGTTTCATTCTTTTTGGTTTTTCTTTTCATTTTTTTTTTGCTGTTTGCTTTTCGCCGCTCTGCTTTGCACATGCATATGCAAGACGCTGCGCCGCGCCCACAAGTGAAACGCATGACACGCCCAACCTCAATGCCGCCCCAGCCGTTTTATTTAGCATTTTGTTGTTGTTGTTGTTTTTTTTTTCGGTTTTCTGCGGTTTTTAATTAAAATTAACTTTGTTTATTTAGCGCTTTTCTCCATGCAGGCAACACGCAGCCCCTCAGCCACGCCCCCGTCTCGCAGGCCTTGTCTTTCGTTCGCCTTCAAAGTGATGTTTACTTTAGCTGCTGTTGTTGTTGTTGCTGTTGTTGTTGCTGTTGTCGCTGCTGCAGTTGTCGCTGCTTGTAATTGCAGCCATTTGCGTTGTCCTTGCAGCAGTTCCGCATCCGCTATTCGCATCCGCATCCGCGCCGCTCTGTTGTTGTTAGCTTTACCTGTTGGCAGTCGGCTCATCCGACTGTCAACTGGCAAATGGCAACTGCCAGCTGTCGACTGCCAGAAGCGCTCGAGCTGAGTTTTGCAATCATCGTCGTCCTCATCAACTTTACCACTTGCTCAGTCACTCTTTCTCTCTCCCTCTCTCTCCCTCTCTCTCTCTCTCCCTCTCTCTCTCTCTCTCTCTCTGTCTGTCGCTCTTTTTCGGTTTGTGTAACTTTTGCAACTTTGGCCAAGTTTTTGTTATGCCTGTCGGCTTGCTAAGGCCCACGCGTCGCATGCTATGCCAGCCTCTTCTCACGAATTGCCGTGCCATGGCATACCCTGTAACGACATCTGAAGCTTTACAGTTGGCTCATCGATACCTTATTTTAACAATGAATGGCATGATCGACAGCTTTATTTATCGATACATGGACTATCGATAATACAGGAATTTGATCGATAGACAGTCTATCGATGATACATACTTTTGATCAATGGAAGGTCTATCGATAATACAGGCATTTTAGCGATAGTCGGCTTGAGGGCAGCTAGAGGGCGATCGAACCCTCTTATCGATAGCCAATCATAGCATATCTATTGACAGCACTTTGACTTGATCGATAACTGTTTAAAACCTTGTCAACTTATATAGATGTGGCCTATCGGTAGCATACTTATGAATAACGATAAATCGATATCATAAATACTATAAAGCAATCTTAGTGAAGTATATATACGATATATTTATATCTATTCGCAGTACTTAGTCTTAATCGATAACAATTTGAAAGCTCTCAACCATCAACTATTGGCCTATCGATAGCATACTTATAAATAAGGATAGCTAGAGAGCTATCAAACTAATATTAATAAAATATATATAAGATATATTTGTGTAGAACTGGTTGTCCCCTCAATTAAATGTAACCCGTAATACCCATTGGGCAAGTCACTTACTCGGCTACAGGGTATCGCTCTAGCCCACATACTTAGTGCTAGTTAGCTGCAGCCCGTTTGTCATTTTGATTATCGCATTTATTTGCCTTTCGATGCGCTTTCGTGTTTGTCTTGCACTTTGCGCAAATAAACCGAATAATAATGGGAACAACTATCAAATTACATCTCTTCTGGCGGGAGACGTTGCCTTCTGTCTCCTCTAGGCGTGGCTCTCCGTGTAGTAGTGTATCGGTTGAATATTGACTGCAGGCACTGCGGGCACTGAGGTCGAATTGTCTAGCGACTGCTCGTCCGTTACCATGCTGATGTGATCCTGGACGCGATCTCGATCCGATTCCCGCTCCTCATCCTGTTCCTGTTGCTCGTCCAGAAATTCACGCCTATTCGGATTGGCCGATTGTGCGGGTTGTTTGTTCGCATGCTCCATATACAGCTGCTCGAGCAGATCACGAAACAGCGTTGGATTCACATTGATGCTGACGCTCATCAGGACGAACCAATCGCCGTAGCCGGCACTGGAGAGCACCTGGCGCACATGCGCCTTGGGCATGCCGCGCAGGTGCGTGCGCAGCAGCTGCAGACGCAGCTCCGGACAGCAGATGAGCAGCAGGCGATAGAGTATATTGATGGCCGCCAGCATCGCAATGAACAGGAACCACACGTAGAGCACAGCGAAGAGCTTCTCGTTCAGTATGTTCAGCGGCAGTACGCAGAGTATGTCCAGCACTTTGGGCGATCCACTCGGTCCGTAGATGAACATCTCGCACTTGGCCACCTTCGGGAAGACGCGAGAGCTCATCAGATTCCACAGATTCCAATCGTAGACGGGTATGGCGGCCAGGGCGTGGATATATTTGTGCCAGAAGCCGTTGAAGATTACGTCCATTAGCCAAAAGTTGAAAACCTGTAAGTAAATGTTATCGATAACAGCAATCGATAGCATTGAATACTCACGCTGATGACCAGATTGAGAAGCTCGCAGAAGGCGTACTTGATCGAATAGCAGCAGTGGATGGCCGAGAAGCGAGCCCGAAAGTACTTCGTGAGCATGCGCAGCCGCATGCAGTAGGTCTCCTCGAGAATGAGGGCATCGCCGACCTCGCAGCAGAGCTGCTCCATGCGCTGGCCCTCCCACACCTTCCAGAGGTACGACGGGAAGTAGAAGAGCAGCGACTGGAAGAGCAGTATCATGAAGACCCACTGGTAGTAGCGCAAGTACATGCGCTTCGTCACGCCCCGTGTCTCTGGGCCGACGCCCTCCGCTATCGAGATGATGCGCGCGTACTGCTCGTTGTCCGCCAGGAGGGCGCTCAGGCCGCTCCTGTTGAACGTCAGGCGCTGGTGCTGGTGCTCGAGCAGCGCTAGCTCCGGCACGGGCTTGCTGGCATCGATGCTATCGTTCTCCATCGGCAGTATATAGGTGCCCATGGTCCAGCAATAGGATTGCACATATTCCGTGTGCTTCGTGGAGCTGAGGCAGAGTATCGGCTCGCCGAAATACTGCTTGGCCGACAGCAGGAACGTGCAGGTCAGCAGAATGACGATGGTGCACTTGGAGTGCAGCGTAAATATCGGATCGTAGATGCGCACCGTTTTCAAGCGCAAATACTTGGAGAGCGGCTTCACGGCGGCGTACATCCTGGGGCCCTTCGAAATGGTTCTCTTCGCTCTCTGATTTTCGACTTGCCGGGGATTAGCTCAGAGCCTGAAAATTCTATGTACTCGCTGACAGTTCGGCAAGAGCAAAAACTTGCGTGTCACACACATGCACACACACACACAGAGTCATACAAGAAATCGTGCGAGCGAGACGGAGAGAGAATGGATGAGTGAGCGAGTGAGACGTGTTTTGAGCACACGCTCACAGGCTACTCAGTTGCTACCCATAGAGTTGTCTCACTCTAACGCACGCTAGGCAGTGAGGCGCCAGTGTTGGTGAACGTGCAAGCAGAGATAAGAGCAATGGTGATTTTTATGAGCACTCTAGAGCTTATCATGCGATGATTGTGCGATTTTTATCGAAATAAATTGTGATTTATTTTAACTGCTCACATTTGATATAGTATATAAAATAACTCTAAACTTATTTTGTTACTACCAGATTATTTATAAAGTAAAGTAAGTGCTGCTAGAAAATATCTATACAGTTCTTAATCGATAGTATCGATATGCTTTCATCAACTTGAATTGGGTAACATTGCATTTGCATATACGAATACGGCCAAGGAATCGTTTTGATACCTAGAAGTCGTTATAACGGAGTCATAACAACGAGATTACACTATATATACATATATACATATATGTATATGTATGTATCGGTCAGAGCAAGCTCAAATATCGAATCAAGTCAATGTCTAAATAAACACATCTTGTTCTATTGCAATTCGCTTCTCTTTCTTCGAGCTCAACTATTTACTATTCATATAGTTATCGATAGTATCGATAACATCCAAGTTTCGTTGCGATCACATCTCTCTCTCTCTCTCTCTCTCTCTCTAGTATATTTTATAAATTGTGATGACTTTTGCTATTTGGCACGCATATTAATATATGGTATATATTGCCCAAGTGCCGCGCAAGGCCCGTTAGCATCGTGTGCATGCGGAGGATCACGAGCGCTGGGAACGACAACGAATGGCGGCAACAATAATAATAATAATAAAATGATTAATCGATGCTACATGACTGCATATACAAAGCAGGTGGGAGGTGGGTGGGTGGCAGTTGGGAGTTGGGAGATGTGGATGTGGATGTGGGTGACGTGAGCTAGGGTGGAAGGCAGGACGGGCAGGCTGGGCAGGGGTTGGCTGTAATTCCCAATGCTGTGTCGTCATTCGGCGTCATTACCAGCTACTCCTGCACACACCACTTCATTCCATACCTATTCTTCCATCGACCATCTCCATCACCATCACCATCACCATCATCATCATCATCATCGTCATTATTGTGAACATTCAACATCATCATTATCATTGGGCACGCGGCTGCCGTGCAAATGTTTATTGTGGGAATTCGTTTGCAGCTACAGCGACGTGTCGCCTCTACAGCTCCTCTCCATGCCCCCATCTCCTCTGCCATCTTTTGCCTCCCCTCCCCCATAGCTTCAATTCTGCTTGACGGCAAATTAAATTTATGAATTCTTTCGCTGGTGCGTGACCAGAGATTTACTATAATCAGGCATCGGGAATCAGCGAACACGCTCAGGAGACTAATTAGTCGAGTGTATCCACTGCCAGCTAGTGCCCAGCCAACCCAATCCCACCCTGCCACGCCCTCCGCCTACCTACCTATCGAGCATCGGCGCCCTCTTCTATTTCGTGCAATTACAAATACAAATTATAATTATAATTTCTCGTGGCGCATTGATTTCTTTGCCATGTCCATTGATTGCCATGAATTATACAACATGGGGTCAACTAAACTGACGAAGTGAGTTTTAGTTGGGGTCCGCTCGACGGGCAGATGCTCTATTTCGACAGGGAAGCGTATATGAAGAACTATCTGTGCTTTGGTATATTTATATAGTTTAAAATTGAATTATCGATTTTTATCGATAAGATAAAGTTATCGATACTTACATTTACACATACGAGAATATGAACTGTTACCTTCCTATTTATCTAATATAAATATTATAGATATATAAGCACTTGCCTAGATGCATTGACTTATTGAAATCGATATTTATCGATTTTTATCGAACAATTAAATGTATAGAATGACTTGTATACTGCTGCTCACATATCACCCATGCCATTGCATTGTGTCGAGGGTATCCAATGGCAATAGTTTACCATTTGCGGGCACTTGCCGCCAGGTGGCGCCAGCCATCGTCAGCAACGTCTGCGTTGACAGCATTTTCAATATTTATTGAAATCGCATGCATTATTTAAAGCGATTTACCCCACCATTTTTGACCGCAATAACCGAAAAACGTTTGTTGACTGCTGCCACGCCCACATTTTGGTGGGAGATTTGTGTGTGTGTGTGTGTGTGGGCGTCGGCATCGCTGTGCAATTCGCGCTTAAATAAATAAATTGAACAATTATGCGTGGTTGCGGTTCTTTTTGGCTTTGATGGAGTCCGCACTCAGTCCCCAGACATAATCCTATTACCATTCACTGTAACTCCGTTTGCGGTCATATTGTTTGCTCTTCTTCTGCCGGCCATATAGATAGATACCCTGTAATCTTACACATGCCCGCAACTGAGCCATTGACTGTACTCGACTGAGCAGCACCGTCCCTTAAGATTGCTTTACCTTTATATAGAGATAGAGCTTATCTGTACTCCACTGAGCTGCACCGTCCCTTAAGATTCCTTATTCTTTATATGGGTAGATCTATTGGGCGAGTAGCATCAAAAAATTATTTTATTTATTATTGATGAAATAAAACATATTTATATGAAATATATCATATATATTCTATTAAATAAAATAAATACAATTTTGTTTTGAAGGTAGAGTTCGTTAAACGGTGTTTGTCAGTCAAGCGCTGCTTAATAATACAGTTTGCATTTTTTGATTTAAGACTAAATATTAAGATTTGTATACATATGTATTTTCTGTCATTTTCCACCTTTTAGCATACTACAGGGTATCTGCCAGTCGAGCATGAATTGTAAATATAATATATATCGCTTTTCAATGCTGTTAAAATTGTATAACTTATGTTTTATCTAGATTATCTGTTGATTTTAGTCATATTTTATTACAGGGTATCTGCTAGTCGAGCAGATAACTCTATTTTCATTGAGAAGAACATATTATTTTCGTTCTATTATATTCATATATGTCAAATTCTCAATTAGTTTCCATCAGTTGATACCATATATATATTTTACAGGGTATCTGCTAGTCGCGCACAATCGTCCTATATTTGATTTGTTTTAGCTTATTGCTTTATCATAATATTCATGTATTTATTTACTTTTTTTATGGTATTCTCTACTATTCAACTTTTCTGATTACAGGGTATGTGCCAGTCGTTCAGCATTTGTTTTTTAATGTATATTATTTGCAGTTGAAATAACTCAAACAGCTGCGCAAAAATTAAACAACAATTGAAACTGAAATTTGCAGGTGTGCTTTCTAGATATGGGCGTGGCATTTGGTAAGCGAAAATGAAGAAGAAGAAGAAGGGATGAGGCAGCAGCAGCAACAGCAGCAGCAACAGCATGTTGTTGCCATAGCGCTGCGGTTATCTTTGTGCCTCTGCCTCGGCCACTTGTCAATTGCACTTGGATAGCGATTGCGATTGCGGCTCACAAAATGCGGCCGCAAGATGCTGCAGAGACAAAGCGAGAGGTAGATTAGAGCAAGCAACGAATGTGCGTGTGTGTGTGTGTGTGTGTGCGAGAGGGTGGTCTGGGTAGGGGACAGTGGCTAGCCTGGCCTGGCTGAGTAGCTGGCCTTTAATAATGCAACCGCTCTCAAATATGGCCAAGACTTCAATGTGCGTTGAGTGCGCCAGCTGCCCCGCAGCATGATTATTATTAGCATAGAGTGGAGATGGGGCCCATGCACACACATACATACATACATGGGCGTATGTGTGGTGGTGTGGGGTAGGCGTGGCACCTTGGGGGCGAGTCGCTGTTATTATTATGTGCCAACATGGTCGTCAACGTGATGGCAAGGCGAAGCGACGATATCAGCATATGTTACAGCATGCGTGTGTGTGTATGTGTATGTGTGTGTGTGTGTTGTCTGTGTGTGTGCGTGGCATCTAGCTGCCGTGCATTGTTCGATTAATGACTTAACGACGTGCGCTGAATAACTTTGATTTAGTGTCATCTCATTTGGTCAGCGCTCTCTCTCTCTCTCTCTTTCCCTCCCTGCCTATCTGCAACTCTCTGTATCTGTATCTGTGTGCGTGTGTGTGTGTGTGTGCGTGTGTGTAAACGTTCCAGCTAATTGTATTCATTTACTAAACACACACACATACTCACATATACCATTAAGCTATAAGCATGTGGTTCAACTTGAGCTTTTAATTAATCTGAAGCATTAAAGCATATATTATGCGCATTTATATACATATGCATAATAATATCCATGTATATGTATATATGTATATAGAAGTGTATACGTAATATAAAAAGCTGCAAGAAATAATATTTTAAAATATATAAAAACGTTAAATATTTTGGTATAGTCTTGAAAAATCCGTATCTATTTGAGTAATATTTATTATTAATTAACTATTTATTAGCTACTTTTTCTATGTCATGGCATATTTATAGAATTTTTTTTTTTTTTTTTTTTTTTTTTTTTTTTTAATTTTTT
>NW_022046041.1:97284-123061 GCF_001654015.2 Drosophila navojoa | reverse complement strand
CAGTGGGTGGTGGCGGTGCCGGCGTGGGTGCTGGTCCCGTTGTCAATGCGGGCGTGGCCGTTGCTGTGCCCGTCGCCTGATCGTAGGTGGGCGGTGCCAACAGTTTCTGGTGCTCTGGATGCGTCTCCTGCACCAGTCCACTCACATCTTTGGGCTGCTCCAGCGGCTGTCTGGGATAGACGCGTTCCATAATGACTGTATCGATGACTGAGCTATGACAAATTTTCTGTCAATTTCATAAAACGCGACGCAGCCGATTGGCTCTTATCACAATAAACCTTTCTGTGGTAGGTTTCCGAAAGCTTTGCTCTGATTGTTTACCTTACAGGTAATGAGTAGCTTTTCATGTTTCATATACATATGTATGTGTGTGCATGAGTTTGTATGAGTGTGTGTGTGTGTGTGCGCTTCTGTTTGCATCACTCAACACCTAACAAAAAATGTTCGCATTTCGTTTGTATGGAGAAATTGTTTACGTTTATTGTTTAGCATTTTGGCCTTAATCGCTGCTATAGACGCCCACGAATTTGTTGCAATGGCCGCAGAAGTGATTCGCATTCATGCAGCTCGTGGCACAGTAGGGCAAACAGGCGAAGCACCAGAGTCTGCGCCACGATAACAGATAAGTTAAAAATTTGGAGACAAGATAAGATAGAGAGAGAGAGAGAGAGAGAGAGGTAGATAAATAGGTGCTAAATCAGTTTGTTTCTCTTACCCCACTATGCAAAGCAACGCGGCCATGCAATGTGTGCGCACACTGGGCGAATACTCAATGCGCGTGAGACTCCGCACCTGGCAATGGGGGCAACAGACGTAGCACGGATCGGGTCCCACAGCTGGCGGCGCTTGTTCTGCAAGTGTTGCACATGGGCATTAAGCAAAACAAACAAACAGCGAAGCCGTCATCAAGTGCGTGTGCCAGACTTACGCTGTATGATGACCACGTTTGCGGCCGTTGGCACCTGGAAATGTGTTGCCTGCTCGTAGCTGGGCGGCACCGGCTGCGCCTGTGCATACTGATAGTTCATGTTGACACCTCCAGCCGCTGGCGTACTCTGCGCGTATTGCTTTTGCATGATGCGTTTAACCGTGCGCAGGTCTATTGATAGTCAGCTTTCATTCCAGACTCATTTGCTTGTGCGCTGCGCTCTCGCAACAATATTGACGCAGTTCAAAAGTTCCAACTCATTTGTTGCTAGTTCAGTTTGTATCCAGCTTGCGTGTTGCCAAAGCTCATGTAGACAACGCTCATGTTAACAAAACGTATGTTCGCAACATTCTGGTGCGCTATGTTGCCAAAGCTCATTTTGCCAGCGCTCATTTGAACTGCGCTCTTTTTCCTATCACAGTTGTATGCATCTAACATGCTGCTAAAGCTCATGTAGGCGATGCTCGTGCTCCTAACGGGTATCTTAACTTCCCTCTTACTATCATAGCTGTATCCCACTAGCAGCATGTTGCTGAAGCTCATGTTGCCAGCTCTGAAGTTCACAGTGCGACGCTCATGTTGCCAACGGTCACTGTTGTTGTTATTGAAGTTGTATCCAGCTAACAGCATGTTGCTAAAGCTCATGTTTGGAACATTCATGTTGCCAACTCTTGTGATGGAGACTTTTACACCAGCGGGGCTTTCATCGGGTATTATAATAGGTTCAGGGCGTAGAAAACTTTGTATGCACCGCTTTCATGACTCATAAATGATTGCGAATCATTTCATAATAATGCATAATAATGCATCCTAACTATATTAAATTATCATAGATTTCTATATTTTCAAAGGCATTAATTTGGTACTTCTTTGTTTTATTGTTATTAAATATCTGCACACATATTGTATATATATAAATACTATAGTTTAATGCCAGCTCAGTGATCGTAGGTGCCAATGAAGGCATTGCAGAAGGAGCAGTAATGATCCACGTTGCGAGAAAAGTCCGTACAGTAGACACAGAGTGCACAGGGCCATAGGCTGCAAGCATATAAATAGATGATACTTTCACTGCATTCCCTCTAAGCTTTCAATTACATCCACTTACAACGTCAGGCACATGAGGAGCGCTATCATATGAGTTCGAGCTGTGGCCTTGCTCACAATACGCGTCATCATATCCAAATGGCAATTGGGACAGACCATGCGCGTGGACACCCGACCGATGGCAGACATTTCGTAAAACTTTAGGGATATTGAAATGTATATATGTATATGTATTACGTATATTTGTGGCTTCAGCTCTGCCTTGGCTGCTGTTCTCGGCAATACTGTTGCGCCTTGCCATAGTTTGAGTCTTTTAATATTATCACACTTCATTTACTGGAACGTAAGTGTACATATATGAGTTGTATAATTGCTGCATAGCTGCCTTATAATACCCCATATTCATTTCTGCGTAATGAGCGCTGTTGCTCATGGATTAAACTTATTAAAAAGGAGCGCTTTGTGTATGGAGTCATGAAAGGAAAGCGGAAAACGCAAAATAGGATTTTGAATTGGGATAGGGAGTCAAGTAAATCAATCGTTACGTCTGTCCGACTGTCTGTGTGTAGCTTAGAATATTATCTCTTGATCGGCTATTCCTTTACCTCCACCCTTAACAATTTTGAATTTCCTTTTTCTCAGCTTTAATTTCAGTAATCTGCAATATATATATTCATTAGCTGTTTAATTGTTTTTATTATATGTCAATTACATCACAAATTCATGCTCATATTTATAATATCATATAGGATCTGTTATTTAAGTTAATTTTTAAAATCGCATAAAGTTAAACATTTCATTTATACGTTGTGTTTGTTGTAGTGGTTTTTTATTGTTTTTGTAATCCATTGTCCAAGCATCAGTTTTGATAGGTGCCTATAAAGGCGCCACAGCTGGAGCAGGTGTGCACAGCGCTTTGGCAGGAGTCCACGCAGTAGGGCACACAGCAGCAACAGATGCCGCTGCAAGGATATTATTAAAGAATATACACATATATATAGAGAGAGATAGAGACAGAGAGCAAGAGAGAGAGAGAGAGAGAGAGAGATATCTCTGGCCCATGCTCACCCCACTAGACAAATGAGTAGCGCCAATAGATGCGTCTTGGTGCTCGGCTCATGGTTCACCGTCGTCTGCTGTCGGGCGTGGCACGAGGGGCAGACAGCAAACGTTGGCACTCGGCCCAAATTGTTCTGTGCTCCACCTGATTGCGAGTTGGACAACAAACACATTGACAGTTAATTGCTCATTTCAATTGATGATTGATGTTCATTTGATTAACCTTGCATATAGACCTGGGGCTGTTGCACATTAATCACGGAGGGCGGCAACGATTCGGCTGGTATCATCGTCGGTGCGTTTACGTCCCCATATTGGGGCGGAGCCTCTGGCGGCGTTGGATATAGATTCGGTTTCGATGTCATTGCGACTCAACAAGTTCTTAGTAGTCAACGAGTTCAATTGGTTGACTGGTTCTGACTGGTTCACTGGTTCACTGGCTCACTTGTTCGCTTCCGTTTTGTGGTCTGCTTCGCTTGCGGCTCGCTATAGAACTGAACAGCGTGACATCGTGCTGCTCAGCCATTGCCTACGCTGTCGACAGATGTCTCTGTGTGTGTGTGTGTGTGTGTGTGTTTATGTGTCACTGTGTGTGCTAGTGTGTGTGTATGTAAAGCCATTTTGCAGTCGTTATCCTGCTTAATATCCAACTATCAGCGGAAAGTATCCGTAACGCAAGGATAACGGTTATGACTCACAGTTATCAATTAAAGAGTAAGCTCATACATAGGCTGCAACAGCAGATGGGTATATTGGTACTCCGAAAAAAATAATTACATATATAAAATCTATCATAATAATAATAGAAAAATGTGATATATATAGATATATTCTTTTTTATATGCATATAATTTTTATAATTTTACTAATTTAATTATATTAATAATATTAATATATAAATAGAATGTATTTATATACACTTTTATTTAATTCTAAATTGAAGCACATATATAGTATATTGAAGCTTCAAACAGAACGAGTTTATTAAAATAAACTTTTCGTTTGATTTCTATGCAAATTTATTTATTCAAAATAGCGTTTCATTCATAAAAATATTAGATATAGATAAAGGCCGTTTAATAAATACTTTGTATGTATGCATATAATTTTGTATGTATTTATAAAAATTGTATGTGTATAATTTTAGATAATAATACAGCATTTTTTGTACCTCAAAACTAAATGAGTTTAACTCAATTAATTTTAGTGGATTTCAGTTTGAATTGAATCATTTTATTCGCAATTAAAAAAGCTCGGCTTGCAGTAAGCATTTGTATAGCCCGTATTTAGTTGAAAATGTGAATGATTAGACGACCTAATAATGCCCAGTATACAACTTATATCATTGCCTGTTTCTCGATATTTCAGTATTTCTTAATCTAGGAATCCCTAGCACAGCATAAGAACAGCTTAGACAGTCTGGGTATTTCCTAGTCGGCTACTCCCGACTACTCCACTATTTTTGTTTATTTAAATTTTACTTAAGATGTGATTTCAAACTCTACCGTTAACTTTATAATAGAGCAATGTAACTGAGATCTTTGTCTGCGTGAGCGTAAGAAACGTATTAAGCTGATATCTCGCTGTTCCCCAGCCGAGCTCTGCTTCTGCCTAGACAACTCAAGTGTACTATAATATATATGAATACTATTTGTATTATTTGTGTATGTATTTATAGTTCGATGTGTTTCAACTCTCTGTTTGTGGTTCACCTGAGCTGGCTTCGTTAATTGAGCATATCAGCAATCAAAAACTGAACACGAATTTAGCTTGTTTTTCGCATTTAATTGATTTGATTTAATTAGGGCTTAGCACGGTTGACAGTTAGTTGGCGGCTTTGCCCAAATACTGATTGCAGCAGCTGCAATAATGATAAAGGCTGCGGCAGCTCTTGAGGCAGTAGGGCAAGGGGACCAAACATATTAGGCTAGCAAGAGAAAGAAAGAGAAAGGCAAAATATAGATGAGATACAAGTATAGTATAGGTATATCAAGTAACTCACCCGGTTACGCAGAGCACGAGTGCAATAAGATGCGTGTTTTTATTGGAGCGCAGCTCCAGGCGCGTTTGCATCACGTTGTGGCAACTGGGGCACGTCATGCGCTGTGGCTCGGGTCCCAGCGGTGTTGCGCCTGGCAGTAATTGATAAGAGTTTCAGCTGCTTCACCTGGACACTCATCACTTACCTGCTGCATTCACCAACAGCACTGTGGCCGGAGCAGCAGCAGCAGCAGGAGCAGGAGCAGCAGCAGCAGGAGCTGGTGCACCTGGAGCACTTGCCATATAGCTAAGGCCCAGCGGCTTCAGATCCACGTCCATGTTAAACTCTTTGATGAGCATCGCAAGCCTCTCAACGGCCTTTTATAGCCAAGGACTTGGCACTTGGCATACGCTGCGTATGCGCAATTAACGCCTAACGGCACCCATTAAGAAATAATTCACACATTATTATTCGACATTTGTTTATTTGGCGAGAAGGCATAAAACACATAATAAAGCAAATGGTAAATTCTATTCGACTAACATCAGGATAATTGCATTAAGAGCCGTAAGGCTGAACAGTCAGGATTGGCTATAAGCGAAGCGGACTAGAATAAAACTTTATTGAGCTGCCGACAGTTACATTGGTTTTCTGCTCTGCCACAGACTCTTGTGGGCGTGGCTACATAAGTTTTATAAAAATACAATTTGTTTTAGCTAAAAATATACTTTTAAACATGTTTTTTAGAGTTTTTTTTTGGGCTATTTTTCCTATACAAATTTCACATATCTTTAATAAAAATATATAAATATATATTTTGTGTATTATTTTTTTTTTCATTGAATTTTGTAAAAATTTTCTTTGTGTCGTTTATGTATTCTATTTTTCCTAATAGAGAGTTCTCTGAAATTAATTTCAGGCTATATTTGATATGATTTACAATAAATAGTTAATAATATATTTTTTTTTGGAAACATTTGTTTTAGTGTTTATTTTTTTTTTCCCAACGAATTCTTGATTGATTTTAATTTTTTGATTTTTTTTTTTTAAATTTAGAAACAATGCTTTTTCACTTTCACAGTATAATTACATTATTTTTCTGTAACTGTATTTTTTTTTTTTTTAGCCTTAGTGTACGCTCTTTTATATTTCAAGAAAAGGCTCAATGCGTTTATATATATATTATATATTTTTTTAATGAAAAAATATATGCTAAAACTGTTTCCTGCAAAGTCTTTGCTAAATTCCGATTTATGTTAGTCAACATTTAAGTTAGAGGTATTTTTGGTATAGCAAATAGTGAATACATAAGCAATGTGCACTTAAGCGAAGCTTCACTGTAGCAACAGTGCCCTATGCAGCTGAAAAACATGGCATAATGGAGAAAAACATGTCGTTTGCATTAAAAGCCCACAGCTGCTATACGAATCGGCATATATATATATATACACTATATGTATATATATACAATATAGAGCTGATCTATCTGGAATCATGTCAACGCTCGTAGCTGCCAATGTAGTTGTTGCACGAGGGACAGTAGTGCTCCGTGTTGCGCGCACACTCCGTGCAGTACAAACAGGCGGCGCAGGGCCACAGGCTGCAAGGAAATCAAGGCAACACAAATTAAATAACAGCTATTTAGTTAGTTAGTCCAACTATATATGTACATATGCATGATGCCTTACCAGAGGGCGCCCAGTATGAGGGCTAATATATGGGTCTTATTTGAGGCCTTGGCCTCGGTGCGCGTGGTCACCTGTTGATGGCAATTGGGGCAAAGCAGACTGCATGGCTTCGATCCGACAGGTGTGGACATGTTGCTATAGAGAAATATATACAATTAATGAATGAGAGTGGGCCAGAAGAGAAACTGTTGGAGTTATTGATTTTGGAGCCGGTGTTGGTTGACCTCGACACTTGGCCAGTCGCGTGCATTGACAATTTCCATTGCAATTGCAATCACAGCTTTGACATCTGGAAAACCCATTAAAAAAAAAGAACAACATGTGCACTCTCACATCACTTCTAATGGCTAATTTAAACAAGTGCACAAGTCACATGACTTCTAATGACTAGTCTGAGCCCAGATAACGGCTAATTGGACTGGCATGCAGCAGGCAAATTAAGCCCTAAAGACCAGCCCGACGGAGTGATGTCAGCGAAAGTGTAACGATGTCGTCATTCATAGGAGCTGCCCAAAGGCAGAGAATATCCCGTAGGAGACAAGCAAAGTGTCTGCACATAAACTTCACACTTCAATGTACCTAATTCTGGCAACAAGCCCCTGAAAATAGAGCCACCCTACTCAACTGGGCAAGGGCGTGTCCTTCGTAGTTTTTGGGCGCGTTTCGTTATGCTTGATTAACCATAAAGGAAAATAAAGAATGTTGTAACATAACGGACCTCTTAATACTGGCTCATAAATATCTAGATTTGACAGGCCATATAATATTTAGATGATATATGGTTGGTTCTGAAAGTTAACTATCTTTAGTGAATAGTTCGTTATTTCATACATACACACATACACACACATCCCGTTTATAAAAACTCTTCTCATTACATTTATACATTTTTAAATAAAAAATTTGCTAAATAACTTAGATTAGCTTGCAGCAATCTTCTAATTCGTATTACTCACATTGCTTATATGTATATACAGATATGTTATGTATATAATTATATATTTATATCCTTTTTGGATTGTTTCTAGACTAAGCTTTAACTTCAATTTCGCGAACTTGTTACGCGCTGTGGCAGCGAAATCGTTTTGAAGTTCGCAGCGCTGATAAGTCGCTTGGGCAGCCGTTTGTTGTCATGTTAAGCCGCAGCTGTGCACAGTGGTCTTGTATACATTTGCAGGCGCAGCCAACGGCAAGCGACTTAATAACTAAAAACTGTGCTTAAATTAAAGCTTTCTTATATATACACATACGTATATAGATACATGTCAGGCGTTTAAATTATTTACGATGCTAAATCGTGCCAATTCAACTGCAATACAGTCCATGTTAACAGTACTTAAAGCACAGTGCCAGTGTTGGACGTTGGCAACAATGTTGCGGGCATGTTGCAGCAACAAAAGTTTAGCAACTTTTTAGATGGCATTCCTACTTATGTTGGATAAGTTCAACTTTCAATAGTCGGTTTATTGAGTAATATGTATGTATGTATATATCAAGTATACAGTTGTTTACAGGTTAAATATTTCAGCAAAGTGTTTGTTTACATTAAATTCAGATATGGCTATTGTTTATACTAATGGAACCAAGCGAACCTCTAAGCGTCGGTATTTGATTGTTGTTGAATGTACATACGTATATGTACATTATACATACAGGAATATATGTATGTATGTATTTGCGCTGATGTGAGCATTTTTGGAATTGTATAGGAATATATAAGATGTTTGTTATATGCATGTGATACTGAGCTCTGCTTGTAGCTATCGGAGAGCATCCGCTTTAAAAGCGAGCACTCTAGAAGCGAGCATTACATTTGGGGCAGGCAGGGCTCGACTGGTATCCCCACTCGCAGCAGCAGGGCAAGCAGACACATGGCCAGCAGCTGAAAAGGGAGGCAAAATGCAAAATGCAAAATGCAATTGGCAATTAGATTTTCATTGGAAGTTTCACAATAGTTTCACACTCACGCTAGGAGACAGAGCACTGCTGCCCAGAGGTATGTTGTGCATGTGGCATGACGCTTCGTGCGTAACATGATCCGTTTGTTACAACGGGGACAGGTCGTCAGGCCAGAGCTGTCAACGACTACGTGATTGGTGTTGACCACGTGCACATCCGGACGTGGTGGCTGCGCCGCTAGCGCTGCATGAATTTGCTCAGTTGGTGGAGCACTTGGTCCAGCACCGTACTGCTCTGGAGAATACGGTGGGGGTTGCGGGGGCAATTTGCTGTACTCCATGGCCTAACGAAGAAACTTGTCTTAATATTTATTGCAAATACAGCATATTTGCAGTTTTTGCGCATCTACTCAAATAGCACGGGAAAGAACCGTAATATGTACATACATACATATGTATGTATGTGCACACATTCACACATATATGTACATACATTCATAAGAATACTTACATACATACATACATATGGTAGTGCATACATACCTACATATGTATGTATGCCAGAGCATGAACATATTTATACATACATATGTAGGTATATCTGTATGTACGTATGTACATACATATGTATGTATGTGTGCACTTAAATATGTAAATATCCAAATGTACATACATATGTATGTGCGTACTTTATACATATATCAAATTAAACTCCTCGCGCACTTTTACATTTACATACACATTATCATCATTACCTCTCTATTTACTTGATGTATTTCTATTCTCTTTATTGTTTAATATTCAGGAAATATGCGAGTGGCAGATAAAGCGACCGGCGACTTCTTCGCAAGAGCACAAAAAACGGAATAAGCGTCGCTGAAAAATAACCGAGCTTCTTCTGTCAGAAGCCTTGTTTGTGCTGTCAGTGGGAGCGAGATGACTAGACTGTCATGCCAACGTTTGCTGCACAAAACGGAATTGTACACTGACAATTGTAAATCCATGCAGATCTGTGAACATAACCCAGTAAACAAATATGTGGTGAGTAGAGTGAAAATGTATTTATCTGATAATTAACAGGTTTATTTAATGGCAAAATATATTGGGGTCTTAGCTTTGTATAATGTATAATTTATTATACATTAGTAGTTTAATTAACTTCCATTTGAATTACAGATGAACAAAGGCTTAGGCGAGAATGAAGCAAATGCTGTTAAATAGTTGATTGCATACTTTTAGGCGGCGAAATTAAATACATTTATTGCTGAGTGAATTTATTTTTATTTTTAGATAATAGTATTCTTATCAGCTCAACATGTTTGTTTCTGCAGTTAGCTGTGTTGTATTATTAATCATCAAAGCCCGTTTAGTTTTAAGTTATTTTAGTGACTTGATTAGGTCAGTTCCGTTCTATGCGGCTCGACTGCCTATGAAGGCATTGCAGACGGGGCAATAATGGTTCGACTGCTTGCAGGAGTCCATGCAGTAGGGCACACAGACGCAGGGCCAGCAGCTGAAGAGAGAGAGAGAGACTGAATATATGCTTGGGAATAAATACAAATAACTGATAAGGCGCACAGGTGTAACCAGCTCAATTAGCATTTCTTTTTTTTTGGCTGGGCGCTGTCAAACTCACCCGACTAGACATAGAATCATTGCCCATAGATGCGTTCGCCCCGTAGGCGTAGCCTCTATGCGGGTAATCACATCGTTCTGGCACGTCGGACAGCGCACGAAGGTTGGATCTCGGCCCACGGGCACGCGCTGTGGTATTGTTGTGTGGATGACGACCGTGGAGCTGCCCGGCGGCTGTTGCATGGGCGGATATAGGGGCGGCTGTGTGGGTCCAGCCGGATACGGCTGATAGGTTTGGGCGGGCACATAACGGATTTGCGCCTGAGGCGTTGCCTGTGGCGGCACAGCAGTAGGCACTGCGTCCACCTGTGGCTGCGATGGCTGAGGTGGCAGCGGTGGTTGAGGTGGTGGAGGTGATTGCGATGGCAGCTGAGGCATTGGCTGTTCAGTGTATGGCGGCGGATCCTGTTTTTCCATCTTAATCCAATTATTACTATATATGTATGTATATATATATGTTTTCTTTTTTATAAATTCGTGCTTTCGACCATTTAGCTTGGCGTTTATTGGTTTACTGATTTAGCCTCGCTGCGTGTAAGCGTTGATAATGTGCCAAAGTGTCGAACTGATATCGAAATTATCAGCCAAGGCTACACTAGATTAGATTTAGCACGACTTTAGCTCTTGGAATCGGGGGATTTTTAGGGTTAAAATGGGTGGGCGGGTACACCCGTTATACCGTTGAAACATGACAAACGGGCAATAATTAGTGTGAAGTGGTTAGTTCTATAGGTATTTGGTATTTAGATAATACGGAATGCAATATTACGGTAAAATTTTGTATGCATCATTTACTGAGAATGTGAGAATGTTAGAATGAGAGAGAGAGAGAGAGAAAGAGAGAGAGAGAGAGAGAGATAGAGAGAGAGAGAGAGAGAGAGAGAGAGAGAGAGAGAGAGAGAGAGAGAGATAGAGAGTGCAAGAGCGAGAGAGAGAGAGAGAGAGAGAGATAGAGAGTGCAAGAGCGAGAGATTGAGAGACTAATTATAAAAAAAATAACTTAGCAGAACTTGCTTTCATTGACTTTGCATATTTGGCTGTGGTTGGCCTCTCTGGAGAATTGCCCATATACAAATGTTCTATACAATATAAAATGCCAATTCCGATAAGCTGTTCTTGGATTTACTTGAGGAATTTTTAACTAGAAACTTGAAAGTACTCAATAGAAAGTGACTGCATTCTACCCTCTATTTATAGTCACAATCAAAGTTGACTCAGCAAAGCATTTAGGGAATCTCAAATCAAGTGCAGAGAGAAGCAACTGAAGAAGTTGGGTCTATGAGAGCATAAATAGCGGAAAACTAGTTAGAGCTTATAGTTATTAACAAATCATCTATATTGTATATAGGTATATTTAAAAGAGTATAGATATAATATATCCTTGATTCACTTGATGATGATCGATTGGTGGCTTTTATTTAAAATCGTTTAGCTTAGCATATTAATTAGACAAGTCGTTGCTTATAGTTAGTTAATACTTTATTGCTCGTAGGTGCCAATGTAGGCGCCGCAGTTGGGGCACGAGTGCTCCGCGTTCTGGCAGGAGTCCATGCAGTAGGGCACACACACGCAGGGCCAGCAGCTGCAAAGGGCAGAGCGAGTGCAAAAGAAACAAAATCAGCGATAAGAATGCCATTAGAAACAAAAAGCACAAAAACAATTGAGAGCATGGAAAGCATGTTCACTGATTGTGCCGGCAATGAATCACTCATGGGTGATTCAATGGGTGAACTTGATTCATTTGTTGTGCGCTCAACTCACAGGAAAAGGCACAGGATCAGGGCC
Organism: Drosophila navojoa; assembly: GCF_001654015.2. The sequence goes on along the minus strand of NW_022046041.1, from coordinate 111,040 downwards.
CAGCAGTGCGTGCGTCCGGTCGGGGTGTGCTTCACCGTTGTCAGGATATCAGCGTGGCAGGAAGGACACTGAACTCGGGACGGCTCGCTGCCGATGGGCACCACATTCGTCGTTGTCGTCGTCTGTATGATCACCTGTGGTGCACCGGGCTGGTAGGTCTGGGCGGGCGTATATCCTTGACTCATGTTTGGGGCCTCAACAACTTTTCAACGGTCGACGTGAACTGTTCGATGATATCTCAATAACTGAGGCATATATAGTGAAGCTACCGAAGCTACATTTCGATATGATATACGCTTATCTAACCAGTCGTAGCCATAGCTGATAACAAAAGGCAGACAACGAGAGTTACAAAGAACGAGAGAGAGAGAGAGATTGCTAAAAAAAAACAGAAAGTGGGAGTTTTTGTTTTATTACTTGGCTGATTAGCTGTCCAAGCTTAGCGCATTGCCCATATGTACACATATGACTGTATATGTATTCCATATATACTCATCATAGAGCTAAGGATGGTAAAGTGCTTGCATGACTCATGCCCTCAAGTGGTCTATAAAACAATTTACACTTCGGCGTTTAGAGTTGACTCATCTTAAAGAAGTGCAAATAAACTCGCTATCGGATTAAAATTTATAGGCGAAGTATTCAGGAATTTACTGAATGAAATATGGGTTTTCATTTCTGCTCAGTTATCTAAGATACATTGTTGATTTCATGCAACAATTGATACGGTACGTCTTTATGATTAAATAAATGCCTATTACCCATCTGTGTATGAAATACAGGGTATCCCATGGCCTATCATGCCTGTGCAACTGTTGCTGTTTCCTACATATTTACTTTCTTATCATTCCAAGAATATTTTTCCAAGTATAAAACAATCTGCCAGCCTAGAAAAGAAGATAAGAATATCATGTGCCGCGACTAAAAAACGAAAACACAAAAAATCGATTATTAAAACCGATAATTATCGTTTACAGCATTTTATTTACTTATTCATTTTATTATAAACTGAGAATAACAAGAGAAGCGCTCATAACAAAAAAATATATACATATAATTAAATCAATTGAGAATGAAATTAAAATAGAACAACGTGGCGTATACGTAATAATTTACCTGCTCTACTTCATATATAAAACAATGTAGGTATGATTAATATAGTAATTCATTCAGAGAGTAAAGATCTATAGGCTTAATTAGATAATGCAATTTATACACGTGTATATGTATATACATATGTATGCATGTATATGCGTATGTATGCATGTGTGTGCGAATTTATCGGTCTTTTTTCGTGCTTAGTTCTCGTAGGTTCCTATGTAGGCGCTACAATTGGGGCAATAGTGATTGGCATTCTGACAGGAGTCCATGCAGTAGGGCAAACAGACACAGGGCCAGCAGCTGGAAGAAGAAGAAGAGCAGAAATTATTAATATATGTACATACATTGCTCTAACACTATATTATATTATATGAAATTATTTTATTAACATAAAATCATTTTCGCTTTTCACTTAGTTGATCATATTTGTTATTATGTTTTATCTATCTAAACTTTAGCTGAGATAGTAAATCTACGCAAATACACACATACACATACATACATATGTCTACAATGTAAACTCTACACTCTCTCTACGCACTTGCTCTCACACGCATTCGCCTCTCTTTCTCTCTCGCTCTCTCTGCACACATTTCGATAAGCACTCTGTCTGGCATATTTTGTTTTGAAGCGAATATCACTTGCATCTGTAGCTGAATCACCACACTTACACACACACACACACGCGTGCACACGTATGGATCTCAACTTACATGAACAGGCAGAGTATCAATGCCCAGCAATGTGTTCGGCCAGAGGGTGTGCTCTTAACAGTTGTCACCACCTCAGCATGGCAGGAGGGGCAACGTATGCGTGTCGGTCCACTGCCAATGGGCACCAAATTGGATGTGGTTGTTGTCTGTATGATCACGGTGGATTGCTGGGGCGGCTGGGGCATAGGTGGATACAGTGGCGGCTGTGTCGGTCCGCCCGGATATGGCTGATAGGTCTGTGCGGGCGTAAAGCCAGGCTGCGGTGGCGGCACTGCGCTGTATGGCGGTGGCTGTTTGCTCTCCATTGCTGAATAAATCTGTAACTCTCTTTCTCTCTCCGCCTTTCTCGTTCTCTCTGTGTGTATTCCACTCTCCTTGTGCAGCGCGACTGCACGGCTTGCTAGCTGTCGTTCGACTGAATTGGCTGTTAACTATACTTGACTTTACTTTACTTTTGCCATATCTGGCTGCCCTATTCAAGCCAATTCGTGCGTATCTTATCAGCTACTGCTGCTGCTGCTGCTGTTGTTGTTGTTGTTATTGTTGGTGCTGCTTAGCGATTAGGCTCGAGCAAACTTTTGTGCAAGCAATTAGGCTTAGTGAGTTTTTGGCTGTTTGTTAGCTTGTTTCCGCTCATCACAGTTTATTATGCTCTGAAATAAAATATATTTATAAAGAGATCAGCTCACAGTTTTGTATATGTATGTTGTATGTAAATTCTGTGACTCACAGGGGCTGTGACGTCTTTAGTATAACACATTGCTCGAGTTCAATGAGACTCATATTGAGTATTTCACAACGTATGTATGTACATGTAAATATTGATATGGAAATTTGAATATGCGAAAGCTACACAACTGATGCATGCACTGTTTGTAGAGTGAGCTGAAGGTGGAGCCAATCATATTTATAGATTGGCTATGGGATATCGGCCTATTAACCGTATAAAATATACGATGACATTACGTATTATAATTATTTTTAAACAGCAATTTTATTTATTTTTTTTTTGTTATTATCTAATCTTGAGACTTATAAATCTGCAATATACAATACACTTTTTCGAATATTAAAAATACTTATTATCTAATCTTGACACTTGTAAAACTAAACAAGCGTATGACAAACCAATATACTAGTTTTTAAATGTTGGACAAAATGATTAAAATGATTTTGTATTTAAATTAATTGATTTTTATATTCTGTTATATTATATAATTAATTACTTTAGTATAGTATAGTAATGCCAACTTTTCAGCAATTAAACAAGCAACCAAGCTACAGAAATGTTAGTCTTCAAATTTGCCCACAGAAACCACTAGACGCTCAATGCATAATGTAAACAGACTTAAACGATTTGCCAGAGCTGGGAAAAGAGAAAGAAAACAAAATATCAAAAGCACCAACAACACCTCGGAAACATGCTAGTTTCAAGCATTCTCTAATAGTCCAAACGGTTGTTTGTTTTGCAAATCAGTTCATCTGTAAACAACAACAACAGGCAGGGATCGAAGAGCGAGCACTCTGTGCTCCCAGAGAGCCGCTATGCAGCACATACCAAAGCTTAGGCATACTACTCGCACTCTCACGTATAAATACACACAGCCTACGCGCAACTGCAGTTGACTACAATACATGTTAAGCTGTTATTTATTTTTTCACCCACGCGAGAGCTTTTTGGCTGCCTGGTGAAAGCTTTTCCAGTGGCTTTTGCTTTTGCCGTTTTGCCTTGGCGCTTTCAAGTTCAAACGTTAGCATTTGAAGCCATGAAAATAATGTTAAGCAAATATGAGAAAACATAGTTCGAAGAGCAGAAAACTAAATACAAAGAAATATAATAAATATGAAAATAGTAGCCGCAAAATACAGACAACTGGTTTTTTCAAAAAATTACTTGACAAACATTGAGCCAATGTTTCATTGTTTTTTGCTTTTGGTTGTATTGTGTTTCGTTTCATCTGTTTCTCAACGCGTTTGGTACTTTAACCCAAATTAAAATCAAATAAGAAACACTTGCGCACGACAGGCAACACAGTACGCATCTAACATGAGCCGGCAACTGAGGTTCAGCCTCCCACACCCAGCATCCATAGAGGCATGCCCATCCCATCTGGTGGAGATCAATTTAAATGCCGATCGAAAGTATACTAAGCAACAGTCGGCGCAGGCGCTGGACGAGTTGCTGCAGCCGAGAACAACAAAAACACTCCCCACGCATCGCGGCTATCCTTATGGCTATGGCGACACAGATGATGAGGCGGACTTTTACTTCTGCAAGAAATCCAATTCAACTGGCCAGCTGGCAGAGAAGGTATCGCCGCCGCCGCCATCTGCAACCAACATCAGCTGCTTGAGGCAAATGTACTGTCCGGAGTGCAACGAGCGACTGCATGAGCAGGGCGTGCGATTGGAACGTTTACTCACCATGTGGTAAGCTAACTAAATCGTCTGCTGTTCACTTAACTTTTACTGTTACCTTTTGAATTTATTGCCTCAGTTGTTTCGCTTTGCTGCCCATTTATCCGTGCTGCATGCGTCGCTCCAAGGACGAGTGCAAGGTGATTTGCGGCAAGTGTGGATATCTGCTGGGCGCCTGGAAGCGTCAGTGATACACGTATTTAGCACATAAGTTTACTTTTATTTGATTAAATTTTTTCTTGTATGAAGTTTGTTACTCTTTAAGCACCAATTGACCCTGCATGCCAAAAAAAAAAAAAGAAAGAAAGATGAAAAATGTTTTGCTTTGCATTATAATTTTTGTTGAAGATGTGCTCGTAATATTTCGGCTCTCTTTCTCACTTGCTATGCCGCTCTCCCGTTGCTCACCTTGCGCTCTCTTACATTTGCAGTGTCGCTCTCCTTCCCTCTCTCAGATTTGTGTTTGCGGTGTCTCTCTCATCTTTTCTGTTTTGGGCTAATCGTATGCTGCCTGTTGCTGCTCACAGTCGCAATGTCAAGCGCTTCGAAGGCAGCCGAGCTGCAGCTGGACAATGTGTCCTCTGCCACAGCCACACTGGAACAGTTGGAATTGCAGGAAGAGCTTCCAGGCAAGCCACAGTTGCGCTTTTATAGCGTTGGCCCTAGCACCTATCGCGTGCTCTGTCCGCTCTGCCATCATCGCTCACGCTCCGAGACAGTACAAATGGCTGGAGCTTTGGGTCAGCTGAGTTGCCTGCTCTCCGCCCTGTCCTGGTGGGTAGCTTTGCAATTTTATGTACAGACATACCGTATTCATGGCTCTGCTGTTGCCTTCCAGCTGTTTTCCCATCTTTGCGCTGAGCTGCGTCTATACCTGCCTGCAGAGCCGCCTGAAGAGCAAGCGTGTCTTTTGCAGCAGCTGCGGCGGACATCTGGGCTTCCACTGGCGTCCCATTTAGTTTTAATTTATTAAGTTTTCGCCACACATTTTGCAAACGCTCTATAAATAATAATAAAGAAAAAATAAAACACATTCGTGCAGCTGTTGCCAATTTTCAACAATTTTTTTTGTCATTATCACGCATATTTCCATCAACGCCTCCACTTAAGAGAACACCGACTCTCTGTCTGTCTCTCTCTCTATATTTCTCTCTCTTCCGCTCTTCTCTCTCCTCTCACTTAGATTTGATCGCCTTTGGCAATTTCTTTGGTCAGCTTTTAGTTGCTCTACGTTCGTCGTTGTCATCAAATGGAAAGCACTGAGAGCCTGGACGGCAGCGCCTCTGATTTCAATGGCATCTCTGAGGTGCCACAGGTGGGTCACCTGCCCACTGAGCCACTTGAGTTTGTTTGTCCCGCCTGCCAGCAGCTGCAAACAAGTCAGGTGGCATACGAGCCGTCACCTGCCTGCAAAAGATCACCTGCAGTTTAAATAAAGTGCTCTGCTGGTGAGCATATAATTCATCTATACTCCTCCTCTAATTAATATATTTTATACTTCCCTTTTAGTAATCCCATTCGCTGGAGTGGTAGGCAGGACATCAATCACTATTGCAGCTCCTGCGGCTGCTTCATTGGCCGCCACATAACTCTCAGCTGGTATAAGCGCGCTCTGTTCCGCATGCAGCGCTCCGAGGTGGAGGACTATGGACGTTGGCAGCGCTTCCGCAAGGTCGAGAAGGAACAACTTGATGAAAAGAAGCTAGGCAAACAGCGTGCAGCACTCACAAAAAACTAGTTCGAGGTTCATTTTCATAGTAAAAATATCATCTATTTAAATAAAAATATGAACTATATTATGACTGAAAACTCTATAATAAAATAGGTAAAAAAGTAGAGCAGAAACTATATGTTTTCTTAAGTAGTCCCAAGCAAAACCTTAACTAGTTCAAAGAACATATAGAAGCATATAAATATTCAAATTTCTGTGCTTGTCGAAGCAAAGTGTAAGGCTTAAAGCTTTCAAGCTTTAACCTTATATGTTTTGAGCTAATGAAAGTCAAAGCTCGCTCACAGATTCCACTTTAATCGCTCTCATTGCATTTCAGCGTCAATACAAATACTAAAGCAAATCCGCACACATGAGAGTCTTCCAGCTGATTGCTAGCAAAGCAATGTTTATCGCTAGAAAGCTTTTCTAGATGCTCTCCAGCTGGAATTCTTTAATTACACTTACAAGCAAATTGCATTCTTGACTGGAACAAGCGATAGCTTTCAGTATGCTTGCATATTTCGTCAAGGTAGGCTGGAAGCGGCTTCGTTATATATTTAGTTCTTTTGGTGATCATTTTGCTGGCCTTGCTTATGCAATATGTAAGACGCATTTACAGTTATTGGCAGCGTGAAGGCGTGAATGAGGAGCCAGCCACATTTCCATTTGGCGTTATGCTCAAATTAATGAAGAGGCAAAAGGGCTTTGGTTTGATCGTAAGCGATATCTACAAACGTCACAATTCTAAGATTGTGGGACTCTATGTCATGTACAAGCCCGTGCTGCTGGTCCGTGATCCTCACCTGGCCAGGCAGATCATGACCAGCGATTTCGCCAGCTTTCATGATCGTGGCATGTATGTGGACGAGGAGCACGATCCTCTGTCGGCTAATCTATTCAACTTGCAAGGCGCCTCATGGCGCAACTTGCGCCAGAAGCTGACGCCCTCCTTTTCCTCGGGAGAGATCAAGGGTATGTTTAGCACGATCGACGATGTGGGCGATCGACTGGTACAACATTTACAGGGCATAGTGGACAAGGCTCCAAATGAATCCATTGAAATGAAGGCTATACTTACAACCTACGCCGTGGACATTATCGGATCGGTGATCTTCGGACTGGATATCAATAGTTTTATCGATCCGAAGAACGAATTTCGTGCTATAAGCGATTCACTTCTATCAGACATCGGACTTGTGGTTAGGATTCACAACATGGCCACTATTATATTTCCTCCGTGAGTGTTTGAGTCAAGATCATCTCCCGATCTATCTCTGATTAACTCTTTATATCCACAGACTAGCGAAACTTATGAATCGCATGGGCTTTGAGAATAAGGTTTTGGCTAAGTTGCGCGATATTATGAAACGTACGGTCGAGTTCCGGGAGAAGAAGAATGTAGTACGCAAGGATCTGCTGCAGTTGCTTATACGGCTACGCAATACAGGCAAGATTGGAGACGACGACGTGTGGGACGTTGAAACCGCACGGGAGGAACTGAAATCCATGTCCATTGATAAGATAACCGCTCAAGGTTTTCTCTTCTATATCGCCGGCTCGGAGACTACGGCGGCTACATCAGCCTTTACGCTCTACGAGCTGGCCATGTATCCGGAACTACTAAAGGAGGCACGCGATGAATTGGACGCGGTTATGGAGCGACATCAATTGAAGAGAGGAGATAAGTTTACCTATGAGGCGGTGCAGGATCTGAAATTCTTGGATCAATGTATTATGGGTGGGTATTTTTGATATATTTATAAATATTACTAGTATTTATCCTTCTCTATGCAAACAGAAACTATCCGTAAATATCCGGGTCTGCCCTTTCTCAATCGAGAGTGCACTCAGGACTTTCTGGTGCCGGATTTGAATTACACCATAAAACGGGGCACAGGCATATTGATTTCACTTTTTGGCCTGCATCGCGATGCCAAATACTTTCCCAATCCCATGGACTATGATCCGCATCGCTTTGGTGCCGATAATATGAACTACAATCCAACTGCTTTTATGCCTTTTGGCGAGGGTCCCAGACATTGCATCGGTTCGTTTCTTTTTCATTATCCCTATATATCCGCCTATATTTCTTCTCTGTTCCAGCAATACGCATAGGCAAGGTCAATGCCAAGGTGGCTGTGGCCAAAGTCTTACTCAATTTCGATTTGGTTCACGCGCCACGCAAGGAGGTCAAATTTCGCTTTGATCCGGCTCCCGTCCTGCTGCCAAAAGGAGGTCTGCATGTGCGCCTAGTCAAACGTGCTTGATTCTTCATTCATACATACTATTAAAACTAAATCATGGAATATATATGTGTGTAAGTGTAAAAGTTTTTGAAATTAGCATAATTTATAAAATGATCATAATTTCATTGGCTACGCAATGATTATTTTTAAGTTATATATTTTCGGAGCGTGATTTATTGATTTGCAAAGCAAACACTGCCAAACATATATGCATATAAACTTTGCAAATAAAAAATCGAATTAAATCAAATCAAAGCAAAGCTGAAACGTAAACAAAATGAAAACGAAGCAAACAAAGCTCACTTCATTTTGCTTTCTCTTCAAATTTCAAGTTCAAGTGAGAGAGCGACCGAGTGAGTGAACGAAAAGTCCACATTAACTGTGTGGTGTGTGTGTGTGTGTGAGCTGTGAACGTAAAATTATGCTCTGCCTCTCTCGTTCGCTCAGTAGTGACTTGCTTCAGCTAAGCCGGCGAAAGCAAAGAATCGAGAATCAAAACAAAACAGGAGACACGCAGAAACTAAGCAAGTTGGAGTGAGCAAGACCGAGCAACAACAAGTGTGTGTTCTCAGTGTATGAAGCAAGCAAACAAGCTTCTGTCTCGTTTTCTCTCTCTTAAATTAGGGCTTCCATAACTCGTTTGCAGCTGCTATGCGAAATGAAGTCATAGAGGCGGCAAAAAGAATTCATATAAAATGGCAGTTGAATATGGATAAAAATTTACTTGATAAAGTGTCTTGATTCAGTGCATGTGCATGGACTAACGTGGCTATTGGAAAATAGCTCAGCATCCATATCCGAAAGATGGAGATTAACAACAGGACGGCTCGAACATATCCACCATTAATATTCATCTGTAATCCCATAATAAATTCCTAACCTTCGGCTATAGCGCGAACAATGCATAAGTAAAATTCAAATACGAATATGATGTATTCTTATCGGACCACGATATTGCCAGTCAAGAATTGACTATTCTAGATCTACCCAGGACCTTTGCCGTCCATATGCATCCATACGATTCCATCGAGGCCAACAGTCAGAAAATATTCTAAAAACAAAAATAATGAAACGCAAAAGTATTTCAGAAATCTGACAGCTCAAGTGTACTATTAATATATATGTACATATATAGTTATCTATGTGTAGATGAATGTATGTGTAGATGAATATATATGTGGTCGATCTGTCGATGGTATTTCGTAATGTTTCACATTTGTTAAGCATATAAACAAAAGGCAATTTGTTTGCTGCTTTTGTAACTTTCGCTTTGTCTGCGAAACAGAATGGCTCCAGTGGAATGGCGATGATGATGATGATGATGACGACGATGACATCATAAGCGAGCCAACAGAACAAGAGGTACATATTGCCCATACGCCCCGTGAGCATTGTTCTCTCGCTCTTGCTTGCTCTCTCTCTCTCTATAGTGAAACGTTCGCTGCTTGTCGCTGGCATCGACAGCTGCTCGAGACAGTTAACATGGAGCCGCAGACGCTACAGATCAAACTGCTGCCCGCCCGGACAGCGGAGGAGCGTGCCCGAAACATCATTGCCAATGTAGTTGTGGAGGGTCAACAGGCATCCCTGGTGCCCTATATCGATGACCATGATGTGGGCCAGCCGCTGGAGAAGATTACACTGAACACACAGCTACAGGCGACAGCACCAGCTGCCCCTCGCTTGCGCTACTACAAGCCAGGTCCATCCACGTACAAACTGCTGTGCCCGCTGTGCCGCGAGAGAAGCGATGCGGCTGTGATGCGTGCCGCCGGCTGCAAGGACATCAGCTGTTGCCTCAGCCTGCTGAGCTGGTGAGCTGAATACGGCTACACTCTACTCTGGGCATACCCTGTAATTAATTTCCCAATTTCATCATCTATTAGCGTGTTTCCCATTTTCTGGATTTGCTGCATTTGCACCTGGTGCGGCTGCAACCGCGAGTGGATCACCAAGGGCGTCTACTGCAGCCACTGCGGCGGCAAGCTGGGCATCCAGACGCGCTCCGATTAGGTCAATTAAAATATGTTACAAGTGTCACGCATAGTTTGTTTTAAATTCTATTACGCAGCTAACTCAATTAAAATACGCTCGCTCTCGCCGTCTGTCATCGTTCCTTTCTCTCTCTCCACTCTGCCACTCTCCATCACTTTGTTGCTCTCTCGCTCTCGCTCGTTTGCTGTTGCTCTCTGGCTGCTGTCCAAACAGGTTGCGTCTTGGCTCTGGCCACATTTTGCTTTCAGTTTGGAATTCGTTCAGCTATGGCCACAACAACTGAGGAGCAGCAGCAGCAACAGCAGCAGCTAATGCAGGCAAAAAAAGAGCTCGAGATTTACGAGAATTTCGCCACACCTTTGCCGGGCACCTTTCTCAATTTGCCGCAGGAGTCCGTGCTGCTCAAGTGTCCGTCCTGTAGGATTAAGGATAAGACAGTGGTGGAAAACGATCTAAAGTGGTGGGCCAGTGAGCTGAATCGCATTGTTGGCTGTCTCTTTGTGTAGGTTATGATTAAACATGATTAAACAAGTGAAAAGTGAGACAACAGCGCTAATCCTTGAGCATTTTCTTTCCAGCACCTTCTGCTGCTGCTGCTGCCTGGACTACATTGTGCCCTGCAAGCAAACCGATCGCAGTCATTATTGCGGCAACTGCGGCTGTTACTTTGGACGCGCCATGAAGCGACGCGCTCCACTCAAAATCAAATAGAGCAACAACCAAAAGTTACCTTTATCCAATAAAAATTAAATTTTGATCTAGCATAACATTAACTGATGCTCGCTCTTGATTTTGTCACATAGTGGTCAAATGTGCTCATGCAGAGAGCACAATGGCCAATCAAAATAACCCACCCCCAAAATATATGCACAAGCATAAGTCATTTGCGCGCTGGCACTCAATTGCTCTCATTCTCTTGCTCTCACAATGTATGAATGTATGTGTATGCTTTAGCATAACATTGTCTCAGCTTCATTTCGTCTCTCTCCCACAGCCGCTCTCCCATCTTCTATTTTCTGCATTTGTCTACAATTTCGCTCTCCAAAGCTTCTGCTCAGTCTCCATTCGTACGCGCTGCCAACAACACGCTGCCGCCTGTTGCTCTTCACTTTACTTTAAACTAGTCAGCATGGTTGAAGAACTGACGCCCGTCTATTTTGCCGTTGGGCCCAATGCTCGGGAAGTTACCTGCCCGTACTGCAAGGTGCTGGCCAAGACACGAGTGGTGCGTTCCTGGCCGCACTTGTGCACTAAACGTCATCACTGCGGCGCTTGCGGCGAATATCTGGGTGTCTACAGGCGACCCCAGCTATAAGCAACTAAAACACGTTTGATTTTTATATAGTAAAATAAATGAATATGCCATTGTTTTTATATCGAGTGTGTTATTTAATTGCTTGTGTGTAAGAAGAGTAGCATATAAGATTTTCGCACTTGCTCCTTCGCTCTCAGCTGTGTTTTTTAGTTGCTCTCATTTGGTATTTTCAATTGAGCGTGCGAGAACAGCACGTCTCACTATCGCTCTCTCATTCATTTGGAATTCTTTCCGCTCTCATTTGACTCTTTTTCGTTCTGCTGGGGCGTCGCTAGTTTCAGTTACGCCTGTTCGTTTACAGTGTGAGCACGCAACATGACCGCAGTGGAGCCGCAAGTTGTTGCCATAAGCATCGGCAACCTCAAGGCCCCGGTGGGTTACCTGCAGACGGAGCCAACCATGGTCAATTGTCCAGCCTGCGAGCACTTTGCCATGAGTATCGTGGCCCATGAGACAGTCAGCTATTTGCAGCGAATACTCAGTCTGACCAAGCTATGGTGAGTATATCTATTTAAGATATATGTATTATATACTATAACCGTTATTCTTGCAGCCGCAAGTGGTCGGGTCGTCACGATTGCAATCACTACTGCGCCCACTGTGGCTGCTTTATAGGACGATATGTGCCCATTGGTTGCTACGAGCGCTGCCTGTCCAGGTCGGCCCGCCAAAAGGCCATTGTGGACGAAATGCATCTGAAGGTGAAGCCAAGGGATTGTGCTGTGCGTGCCCAAAAGCTCAGATCACAGATTCTGGCCAAGCGGGCGGAGAAGCGCGCCAAAGCTGAGGCGCAGCAAGCGAATCAAACTGTGTTGCCCAACCAATGATCGCAAACTGCTGCAGTTCGGCGAATTGACCTGATGGTTGATGTCTTGTCTAATTGTGCATGTGAAAGCATAAGTTGTGTCTTGTTGAAGTCTTGTTTTGACTAAGTTAGCTTTAAAATCTGAGTTGCATTGAAATAAATGTACTTTTCTTTTAATTGCAATATATTTATACTGCAAATGTATATAAAGTAAAAATTAAATGAAAACCAATTGATCTTATTGGGATGTTGTCTAGGCTAAATTAGCTTTTATATAAGACACATTCGACAGGTTGTCGTCTTAGCTAAGCTTGTCTCAATTGGGACATTGGCGGTAGGTGTATTAGCTAAACAACAACATTCTCTTAACATTTCAAATGCATAGAAATATTTTGTATTATTCGTAATTGCAGCAAATAAAATTTATTTACCACCTGCCACAAATTCCCGATTGGGTCGTATGCAATTGCTCTCGCGATCATAGATGCCCAGGAAGCTCTTGCAGTTGGCACAGTGAAGATACTCGCGATTGTCCGACGACTGGAGGCAGGGCAGAAAGCAGAAGGGCCAACAGTTGGCCACACAGGAGGCCGGACAGCCGGTGCTCGTATAGAACTCGTTGCTAGTCTTGATCACCGGCCGCCGATTGACGCTACATCTGGGACAATAAATGCAGCCCTCGGTGGGTACCCAGCGCTCGATGGAGCTGCGATAGAATTGTCGACGACCCAGATCCTTCGAATCCGTTGCCATCGTAGCTGAGAGACTCGGCTTGGGCGTATCGCCCTGAGACTTGCGCTTCAAATCTGTCAAGGGAGCATAATTCGCACACCTAGGCTATATTTGTACCTATATAAAGAGCTACACTTACAGCGCTCGGCTTCGTCGGCCATCTGCACCTCGGACAGGCCGGTCATCTTGCTAATCTCCGAGAGACGCTCCTGGCTGATGCCATGCTCGGCGGCCAGCTTGTGCAGATTGAGCAGCTTCTCGTTGGGAGTGTCCGCCAGGATTTCTGGATGATCCTTCTGCACGTGATGCACCAAGCAGCTGGTGTCGTAGCGCGAGCACTTAATGATCTTCAAGCACTTTAGACAGCGTAGATACTGCACATCGGTTGCTGCTGCTGGGCTGGACATAACTAATTGGCATATATATGTATAAATATGAATGAATATGTATGTATTCTCTTAGGTAACGCACAATTTATGAATATGTTTGTGTTTGATCGTTCGTGTTTAGATAGTCAAAAAGTTACTAGCCTCGAGATCCAACAGTTTGGACAGCTTTAGGTGAGCCAACTCGGATTTGAATAAGTGTATAAAAGACAAAGTAATATTTGTAACGTATTTCACATTATGTATTGCGTATTCCATAGTACGTATAGCGCATTACGTAAAGCGTATTACGTATAACGCATTACGTAAAGCGTATTACGTATAACGCATTACG
>NW_022046041.1:34457-97224 GCF_001654015.2 Drosophila navojoa | reverse complement strand
GCGTATTACGTAAAGCGTATTACGTAAGGCGTATTACGTAAAGCGTATTACGTAAGGCGTATTACGTAAAGCGTATTACGTAAAGCGTATTACGTAACGCAAATGACGTAAGACGTATTACGTAAAGCGTATTACGTAAGACGTAAGACGTATTACGTAACGCAAATGGCGTAACGCAAATTACGTAACGCAAGAACGTAACGTACAGAATACTATGGAATCATGACGCTTTAAAAAATGTGTATTATTATGGAATCTCTACTTAATACTCTTCCATTCCATGCTGTATGAATAAATCATTATACATATACTATGTATCTATAATTATTTAAATGCTATAATTTCTAAAAGGCCCTTTATATATTTATTTTGCCTTGTCAATATGTCAACCTTAAAAGGAACTTTAAGAAAAAGGAAGTCCTTTATCTCTTGTAGAGACAACCCATTAACAATGTTAGGCGTAGCCTGTAGCAGTCGACTTTGTATATAAAGAACGTAAATCTTCCTCTCTCGCTCACACTCTCGTCCTCCGTGCCACTCACACATTCATCTAGGTATCCATAATTCCATTGAAGCGTTGAAATTTTATTGTCTGTCATGTGCCTCAGAGCAGATTCATTCATTTCTAGTCATGGCAACATGGAAAATAAAGTCATATGAATATCCCGGCGAGATGCTGGCTAGGGGGCGTGGCTGGGGGCTGTCACAGGTGCGGTGTCGTAGCGGAAGCGACACAGCCTGAGACACTTGGCAATTCGGTAGAGGGTTTCCTTTATTATTGTATTCGACTCTTATTTTTTGTCTATTTCTGCTTTTATTTTTTGTTCTTCTTTTTTTTTGGCGCATTTCATCAAAATTGATTTTCTTTTGCTTTTTTTAGGAGCAGAATGAGGTTGTCATTTGGCTGTGCGTGGCTTTCACTTTCACTTTGACTTGCGCACGATTTGTTGACTGACTGCCTGCCACGCCCCCCCGTACCCAAAACCCGTCCGTCTTGCTTGTTATTTGAGCGCGTTACTCATACGCAGCGTGAAACGCACACGTCTGCATTTCTCAGCGTACTTCACGTAATTGCTGCCTCCTTTGTCTGCCTGCGTCCCTTATTGTTGGCGTCGCAGAAGGCGTGGCATGCCAGCTCTTCCCACTTATTGGCCAACAATGCTGGCCAAGTGCTTAGATCTGTTATTGAGTGGATGCTTTAAAGTTTTCTCTTTACATTTTATTCATAGTTTTCTGCTTACATATACATATATAACTCTCTCTACCCCCTCTCTCTCTCTCCTACTCTGCTACTCTGTCTTTGTCTGGCTTATATAAAAATACAGTTTTCCACATGTGTGAGTGTGTCTGTCTGTGTGTGTGTGTGTGTGTTTGTGCGTTTCTTTGTGTTTGACTTTTGGCTTTGGAAGCTGTTTCTCTCTTAACACTGAATTACTTAAATTACAAATTACAATTCGCCGAATCCAAAAATGTTAACATGATTTCTCGTTATTTGCTCAACTCTAGACACGCACACACAGACACATACATCGATTTGTATACCGTTACATATATATGTATATATATATAGTACTTGTACAGTTAACTATAGGTAGCATCCGTTTCGCTGCAAGGTGCAACCAGGCGTGGCTAATAGGAAATGCGTTTCTTGTTTACTTTACTTCCGTTGTCTCTCAATTTCTAGCTTTCTGCTTCAGCAAATTGGTGTCTCTTGGTGGTTGTTGTTCTTGTTGTTGTTTGTTGTAGTTCTTTGCATATATAATTATATATATCTCTAAATATATATGTATATATATATATATGCTTTGTTTTACCTAAGCGTATTTGAAACGTCTCTCGTTTCATAGAAAAATAAAATCTAGCTTGTAAAATTGGACTATTGCCGAGTTGGCATTCAAAATGCCATTTCAGCTTTCGCATATGTACAACGATCTTCCCCCCTCTCTCTCTCTCTCTCTCGCTCATTCTCTCTGTGTGTGTGTTTTACAAAAAATTAATTACTTTTAGTTAGTCGTGTAATTTCAACTTGTTTTTCCCCATCTGCTCCCTCGCTCCGATTTCTGTTTCTGTGTTCTCTGGCTCTCTCTTAACTAATCTACTTTTACACACTTTGAGGCACATTCAGTTTGAATCATTTTACAAATTTATAAATTTGCGCTACATAAAAACAAAACCTTTCCCCCTTCCCTCTCTCGCTCTCTCTCTCTCTCTTTGTGCTGGGCACCTGCTTGGCGCTGCCGTAAAACTAATTGTTAAAATTAAAAATTGATTTGAAAGCACGGGAGCTGGCGCTCAGCCAACTCGGCTCCAACTCCAACTGGATAGCAACTTTGTAATCTGCAGCATGTCCATGCTCCATTGTTCCATATGTACTAACTCCTTGGCCTTCTGCGCGAAGCGTCATGCATTTATCACTGGAGTGTCGCCATGCGGCTGGCCCTGTTTGGGTCGCCCCCTCCGCCCTCCGCCTACTGCCCTCTGCCCGGGCTTAGAGCGTGTTCTGTTTGGCCACATCGCCGCATTTGGCAGCTGCCTCAAGGCGGGCACGTGGGCGCCGCTTGGTCTGCAGGGAATAGAGACGACCGCTGCGTGTTCGCATCTGTGGCTCCGCACCGTCCCGACCGCCAGATCCGCCACCGCCGCTGCTGCGATAAGTCGCGAATGATGAAACGTTTTAGACTGAATCGGAATTGCAAAAAAAAACAGGCGAGCAATGGCTGCCTACTCACTTGAGCTCCAGCTTGGCCAGACGCTGCTTGATTTTGGCCTGGCTGGCCGTGTACTCGGCCAGCAGGCGCGCCAGTCGCATGTTCAGGTTCTCCACGGACAGCTCCAGCTTCTCGATGCCGCCCTCGATGCTGTCGTGCACGCGCTGCGAATCTGTGTGTGGGCCAGAAAACGGAAGAAACGGAATAACGGAAGTTAGCTAGCTGCCGGAAGTGGAGATATATGAGCAGTGATTACCCGCAAAGATCTGCTCGTCCAGCAGCCCGTCCTTGCGCAGCAGCTGACAGCCGCGCTGCGTGAGCGTGGAGCGCGCCTCGGGATAGTCGGCTAGCGTCTCCCACAGATCCCGCTTGGCCAGACAGAAGAGATCCGAGTAGCCGAGCGAGCGTACGTTCGCCGTGCGCCGATTGCCCGTCCGGTTGCCCGCTATCTCCAGCACGGACACCTCGCCGAACACCGAGCCAGCGCCCAAGGTGGCCAGCACGGTGACGCCATTGTCGCCCACGACGGACAGCTTGCCGCGCTTCACAATGTACATCTCCTTGCCGACGTCGCCCTTGCGGCAGATGTAGTCGCCGGGACTGAAGACCTGCAGCTTCAGTTTGAGCACCAGCGCCTCCAGCAGGCCCGGCTCGGTGTCATGGAAGATGCGCACCTGTTTCAGCGTATCCATGTGCACCTGTATGGCTATCTCGGCTTTCAGCTTGTCCGGCAGCGCGGCCAGCACCCGCTCCTCGTCCAGGGCGCCGCTCTGCGACCAGGTGTACGCGAACCAGCGTATCACGCGCGCCTCCAGCTCATGGCCCACACGCCGGAAGGCCATGTACTGCTTGACGCCATCCATGCGATTCTGGAACTCCACCCGCGCCACATTCATGTTGGATATCATCGAGCCGATGTTACCTGCGGAACAATGTGGTTTTCATTAAATGTTTTGTCTTTGTTTACCCTGTAGTTAATTACACGAGTGGGGTATGACAAGGGTAAGGGGTGTAGCTGTGTGGGATGAGGATGGTAAGGGTATTTACAGGGTATCTGCAGAGGAAATTTGGAGTGTATCTAAGGCTGTATACAGAGTATCTTCAGAGTATACACAGTGTTTATATATGATATCTACAGGGTATCTCGAGGGCATCAAGCTAGCCATCAGCTAGTACAGTTAACACAGTAGTCAATCCTATAGAAACTCTATGAACTCTACGATTTTCCTACAAACATGGGCATTATTTATGTTTCACATCCACAGGGTATTTCCCAGTCGAGCGTATTCCTGCCTGGCTAACGTCTATCTACCACATTTTCATTTACATACACACATCTACGGCATTGTGAGACCTAGTCAATCAATATTATCAAATATTCAAATAATGGAACGGGTATCTGCCTAGTCGAGCATGCATGCAATTCATACTTTTATTGACTGTTTTGTTAGAGACTCGTTTTAATTTCGACAGCCATTTCCGTAGCGCCACTTGTGTGTCGTAAATTCTTCAAGAGGCCCACGCGTGGCGCAACGGAACGCGTGGCACAAAGGCGACTAATGGCGGCACTTCCGGTGCACAGAGGACCGCGCAGACAGAGAGAGAGAGAGAGAGAGAGGGAGACAGACAGCATTAGCATCTTCTCCATATGTACATATGATGGTAAAATATGCCACTTTGACGAACTCTGCATTCATCATGGGTAAGTAAATTTGTTTGCCCAGATGTCAGGCGAGGACAAGAGCAACAGCAGCAGCAGCGGCTGCTGCCCGGTAATGGCGGCGATAAGCAGGACGACAAAAATGATAAAAAGGCACGTTTGCCAAAAAAACAACAAGAGGACGAGCGTGGCGAATGTGAAGGCGTTGACAGCAACAAATCAACCCAGCACATGCCAAAATGAAAAACAAAACAAAGTAGAGCAGCAGCAGCAGCAGCAGGAGCGGCAGCAATAATGAATAATGTGGGTCGGAGACGGTGCCCGGGTACGGTCTACAAAAAGGGACACGGACGTGTGGGTCGTTGTCCCTGACGTACGTGGCGGGAGCTGTAAATTAATACCCATTGATGTCACAGATGTCACTCGGCAACCAATTAAACGATCAGACGAAATATTTGCGTAAACAATGCGCCAAAACAAACAAGCGAGAGCCCCAAATGAACCAAGCCCCCCCCCCCCCCTCGGACTCTGACTCTGGCGCTACAAAGGACCTTAGCCAGAAATATGTATATTTGCATTTGCGTATCTACTCACCCACAATGGTGGCAAAGATGAGGACGCCGGCGAGAAAGTCGGCGACCACAAATAAATATTCAACATCATTCTCGGGCGTCGGCGTCTCACCAATCGTCGTCAGCGTCAGCGTTGACCAATAGAAGCTATAGATATATTGTCGCTGCAGCGTATTGTTGCGCGTGCCATTCAGGTTGTAGACCCACGAGTCGGAGCTGAAGCCAATCTCGTAGCTGATGGCAAAGTACATGCAGGCATTCCAGTGGATCAGCACCAGAATGGCCAGCACCACCTTGCAGATGCGAAAGGCGTTCGGGTATCCCGTTGCCGTCTCGGTGCGATCGAACCACTCCCAGAGGCGGGGCAGACGGAGCAAGCGATTCAGACGCACAATCACCGGACAGGGCAGATACAGGCTGGAGCAGGTCTCCGGCGGCCACCAGATGTAGGCCAGGTCGGTGGGCAGCATGGAGAGCACGTCCAGGTACCAGCCCTTGGTGTGGAAATAATGACGCCGCAGCCGGAACGCATCGCGCACTAGGAGACCCTGGTCCAGAAAGCCTGCGGACGAAAGTTGTATTAAATACGGCCGGGATCAACATGCTGTGTGTGTGGTTGGCCCTGTGCGTGTCCGTGTGCGTGCGTGTGTGTGTGTGTGCGTGGGCGTGTGGTTATGCCTTTTGGTTATTGTTTTTCCCTATGCCACATGCAGCGAGGCATTTCACAGTTGGCAGCGCAACAGAAATGCAAAACTTGGAGCTAAAACTTTGATACCCTTGCAACAGCAACTGGATAATCCGCTCGGTTTATTTACACAAATCCTTTGCAGGATGTGAGCATCTGAATGAGAAGTGCTTCGTGAGTTATATTGAACAACATTTAGAGCCGAGCTAATGGAATTCTCAATGCAGAGAGTACTTAAGAGCTTGAGCTGAGAAACAGTTAAATAATTGCAAATTCTAGAAATGTTTTGAATATACTTGTTATTATTGTTAGGATTAGTTATATGTTTTAAGTGTTATTGAGAGCTGAACAGAGCAAACAAGAAGTAGTTTAAGCTGAGAAGAGTTCGACTATACAAAGTTCTATTCCAAGTCCAAGCGAAAGAGCAAGTCGAAGTCGAAGTCTAAGTCTAAGCTCAAGTTCGTGTCCAAGTTAAAGTCAAAGTCTATGTTTAATATTATGTCGAAGCCCAAGTCCAAGTCGAATTCCAAGTTCAAGTAAAAGTTCATGTTCAGGTTCAGGTCCAGGTCTAGCTCCAGGTCCAGGTGTAGATCTAGGTCTAAGTCCAAATCCAAGTAGAAGTTTCGGTTCAAGTCACAGCAGATCAGGCTCAAGCTGATTTCCAGGCCCAGGCTCAGCTCAAGTCAAGCTCCAGCTCCAGGTTCCGGTTCAAGTCCAGGTTCAGTGCTCCCTGTCTTAGTCAGCTAAAAATCCCTTCAAGTCCAGGTTCAGTGCTCCCTGTCTTAGTCAGCTAAAAATCCCTGTATAGATAAGCTCTACTGCTCAAAACTCTTGTTTTTAACTGCCAAATACGAAATGTTAAACCGTAAGCCAATATAATATGCTATTAGATCAAATCCAGCTGGCTTATCTGCTACTCTCAGCTGAGACCTCGGCTAAGACCTACAGCTCAGCTAAGGCCGCACTCAAACTGTTGCAGGGGATTTGTAGCCGAGGCAACTGAGTTTTCATTTACGCTGCATTTGCGTTCATCATCTTATTTTCTAGATAACTTATTCTCATTAGTTTGTAGTGTAAGCGCTGGAACTGAACTAGTTGTGAACTATTACAGTTAGCGCATTCTTTTCCATCAAATTTCGTGTTTGTTTTGCTATTCAGTTTTATCTCGACTCGGCTCACAAAGTGACAATGCTCACGGCGAGTGTATTCCACAGAAATTCCTTTTGTTGTTGCCGTGTGAAATGTCAAGGCTGGCTTATTCCTGCATTTGGCAACTCGCAGACAAGCACACACACACACACACACACACACACACACATACATATATATGCTGATGTATGCATTGTATATGGCAGCACAAATGGTTTTTGCTGGCAACCATTGTCTGCCTCGGCTTAGTCAGACCAAAAGCCACCAAGTCTCATTTGCATAAGCAGTCGCAGTCGCAGTCGCAGCATCACTTCCCAGCTCCTGGCGCTGCCTCCACTGTCGCCTGCTGTCTGCTGACGAACTGAGTTGGGGAACTTACCTTCGTGCATGTGCACCAGTGTATCCAGCAGGTAAATGAAATCGCACAGATAGTCCAGCGTGTACCAAACGGCGGGCGCATTCTTGTTGATCTCCCAGAAAACGGAACGGCCCACCACAAAGATGATATTATAGAGCACCGCCAGCGACACCACAGCGAGCCACTGTCATAATGCACACATATACATATATATTATATTAGCTAATGGATTGGCATGGTTCCTGATGACTTACCCTGTAATGGGACTGCAGTGTGGGATCCACGGAGAGGCGATTGCATAGAGCGCTGCTGCCGCGAATTTCGCTCGATAGCGCCGCATCGTCCATGGCTCCGGTTTTGCCTAATTTGTCCGTGTTGGTGGCATTCGAGAACTTCTCGAGGAACCAGTCGGGCGGCTTGGCGCGATTCCGTTTTGTCAGACGTTGCCGCAGCGCCTGCAGCGTGCGTCGCAACGCTGACGGTTTGCTCCCTTTGCTCGGCTCCTGCAGATACAAAATGTCAAGAGTATGGCATCAAGTTTACTTCACGCAAGTTTATCGACCCTGCTCCCTCCTCCCCCTGCCCTGCCCTGCCCCGTTTGTCATGTGAAATGTGCCACACAACTGGCGCTAGCTAATTGAAACATTTTAATGACCATCTCCATTGCCTTTGTGCGCTCGGTCGGGGTAACCACATTAAAACTTGGTCAGCATCTTGTAAGTTTGACGCTTAAATTTTGTTATGTCTGCACAGCTGCAGCAGGACAAGCGACTCCAGGGAAACTATGTATAGAGATATAAACATTCAGCTGAGCTGTACAGCGCTGGGGCTGAACTTTTCCTATTGAGTGCATTATGTTTCACTTAAGCTTTAAGTGATGGATAACAAGAAGACGATGCCATAAATGGAGGATTATTCAATTACAGCTTTAGCTGCTGCTTACGACTGGGCAAGCAGCAGAAGCCTTGCTAATCAACATGTTCTGGGAATGAATGAATAGTAAACTAAAATTGCCCTTCTATGCGAATTTCATAGGAATCCAACATTTATATATACTTTAAGAAAAAAAGTACGCTTATACATACTAATATTAATCTAAAGTGTTTAATCAATGCTTGGCCTAAATGCCCATGACCCTTCTTTGCGATTCTCATGCATTCCAGTTGAGCTTTCAAGTGTTGCACTGTTTACGATTTTTGTCACGAAATGCTTAATAAGCAATCAATATATATGTATGTTGTATGTTTTTTGTTTTGGCTAATAATAAAGGGTGATTCACACCAAGCAAACCTTGCTCTTCTCGGCCATTCACATATATTATTATTAAAATCACATTAATCAATCAAGAGCAAACTTCTAGACGATTCTCGAAATTTCATAAAGCTTTTTACATAACTTTCATAGAAGTGTTAATACAAATACAGTCTCACTATTATATGTTTATCTTTTGCTATCAGATGACTGGGTACAGGGTATATCCTTATCAATCACACTCACGCATATCATCTAATACTAATGACACTGAACACTTTGAGGTCAAGAGGGTAACAGCACATTTAGTTAACAGACAAGTTAGTCTTGGTGCTTATGCTAGGGGTTCTCATAGCATCTAAAGTTTATACTACATACATATGTATGTATAAACATTGTACACATACGAATACATATGTTGGTATGCGGAGACTTTATGGCTAGCACGCACACACACGCACACACACACACACATGGAGCATCACACACGTGATGCTTGTTTCGCGTTCACTCTGCACATCCTGAGATTAGGGACGTGTGCTTGACAGTCTAATAAACGCGTATCAGTCGCTGCCAGCGGTTAATCCATTAAGCTATATAGCAACGCATGACTCCCTATGCGTTGCTGTGTGTGTGTGTGTGTGTGTGACAGTTGGTATGAAAGTTGGGATTCAATGTGACGCATATATCGCTATCTATATAGCAGCCCTTTGGGCGCAATGCTAATGACAATGCAATGCCACGCCTCCCGCTGCGCCCAGCTGTAGTGAAGGTCGCACACACACACACACACACACACACACAAGCATACATTTGGTATTTATTTATGTACTACTTTAAGCTGACATTTACCGCATCGTTCTGTTGTGGCTGTTGTTGTTGTTGTCCGGCTATGGCTGCTATATCCAAAGATTGCACCATGGCTTTGACTTTGAAATGTCGCATGCAAACGCGACGTTAATGCCGCACGCGTCTTTTCTCTCTCTCTCTCTCTCTCTCTTTCACTCCCTCTTTCACTTGGCACTTTCAATTTGAATCGTTAACTTTAACCTACAACGGTTAGGAATAGCGTTTTAATTAAATACCGTTAGCCTCTTTCGCAGCTGCGCATGCGCGTCGACGTCGAATGGCCCGTTAGCACTGGCAAAAAAAAATGCGTTGCGCGCTTTGCATCTGCCATTGAAGGCAATACTAGCAACGTCGCGACGTCAGCAGCGCCGCTGACGTCGCAGTCGACGTCAAAGTCACGAACGCGCTGCTCTGGCCACGGCAGGCATACACAATAACTAAATGTGGTTTGTTGTAGCTGTTGTTGTTGTTGCTTTTGTTGCTGTTGTCAATTCGAATTGCCGTTTTTTTTTTTTTCGCTGCTGCTGCTGCTGGTGTTGTATTTTGCAATTTTCTTAATTTGCATGTGCCGACGTCGGCGATGTCGTCGGCGTTTAATTAATTAACCCGCAAAAGTCTCAAGTGACTCGAGTCCTTCATTGCCAGCGCCACCTGGCAGCCGCAGCCGCAGCGGCAGCCGCAGCCAGAGGACAAAAGACTTGTTATTGTTGTTATTGTTGTTGTTGCTGGTGTTATTTGTGTGGGGTGTGGATACTATAGCCATTGATGGCAATTCGACAAGATTGATGACACTTTCAGCTGAACTGCGCGCGTTTTTGTAAACGTTTTTTAATTGTTTGGCCATCATTTAATTAAGCTGAAAGCCGTTGGCAAGCGCACAAGCAAACTGAACGAAGGCGATCAAGCGAGTGCGGAGCAGCTAGATATCGATAGCTAATCGCTAAATCGATATGTTTTGCCGCACAGTGTTTACACATGCATTTCAACGAAAACTGGTGCATAAATTAAGCTGACAGGAAGCAGCGAACCAGTTGTAAATTGTTGATGTTGTAAACATGTTGATTAAATGCTGTTGAGCTCATCCACTCACTAGTTGCATGCCAAATTATTTATGCAGTTACTGTTATATACTGCTTATTTTGTTTCATTTGCAAGGCTACAGCCAAAAACTGCTTGAAATTACAATCGGGATCGGAATCGAAATATAATTTGAATTACCCCCCGCCGGCGTCGCAATCATCCATGAGCTGTGCTGCCGAGACCCCAACGGCTGGCTTCTGGCCTGATTGGCATTCACAGCGCTGCGTCGTGAGCTGCACAATAAATTTCCATAATTGCCCGGCGTCCGTTAGGTGTTGACACAGCTGAGTTGGGCGGTCGGTGGGCAGGTGGGCAGGTGGGCGATACCTGCCAGGTGGTTAGACGCACCAGTATTATGCTAAGCAAATCAGGTGCCGCCGTTGATGTTTATTGCATGCGTGAATTTTATGCCCAAATAAAATTGCTTTAAGTGACTTTTAAAATCCCCCACAAAGAGCATAGACTGACTGCAAGACCTTTGGAAATGACCAGTGGACACGAAATTGAAATGCCAGCCAAGCCGTGCACTCCCCGAATATGAGAAGGTCAGGTCTGGGCACGTGGCACCAATTGAAGAAGGCAAACCCAAAGCTCTCAATGGAAATTGTCTTGCTGCTAACCGGCTGGGCATGTAACTGAAACTGTTCTCAATCAAATGTGTTTACAAGCCTAAGTGTGTGTGTGTGTGTGTGCGTGTCTGTGTGAGTCTCCTATTTCCGTTTTTGACATGGGCAAGCCCCGAAAAGTAAAAGATTGAATGTCAAGTGCGAAACACAAAATATTTACTATTTCATTTATGTTTGCAGATGTGAAAATAGGAAATATGCCTGCTTGAGTTCTATAAACAGTGTTGAGCAACGTTTGCATATAATAGATATGGCCAGCTTTCTATCGGATATCTTTGAATTGTTAGTTGTTTGGGATTTTGAGAGATTATACCGTCAAATAATTTGCAAAGCTCTGGCTCTGGCAGCTGTTAATCTAATCAAATCTAACTGAACTGGATTTACTGATACAAATTAAATGTATGGATTTATGCAAATCCATTTATTTTAATTAATATCTATTTTTTGTTTAATCATAAATATATGAGTATATTCTACAGGAAACATACAGATAGAGAAATGTAGTTGAATATCCTTGTTTTATTTTGAAATTTGTCTATGAAATGTATTAAAAATTTAATGCGTCATTTTTGGCGAATTTATCAGCACTGTAAATTAATGCTTTAAGGTTTTAAATTCATTTTAAGAGACTAAAAATCAACTGATGCTTAAATATTTAAGAGCGCAAATTGTATTTAAGTGGAGGGTCTCATTAATAAGGTCTCGCCGTATCAAAAGGACCTTCTTTAACTTTTTGGCTTCTGAGCTGAATCGTAATATGATTTACAGCTCGACGAGCTGCGAATAATTCGAAATACATTACAAAATTGCGAATTTATGACCTGGCACATGCGTTATTCCCTTATCCATATGCTGGCTCCGTGTATTAACGGGGGACACGAGCCACTATCATAAACAACATTCAATTGTCAAGCTGATAACCTCTTTATACTTCTATTTCTATTTCTATTTTTCTTTTTTTTTTTCTGTGTGTACTTGAACTTTGATACATGTGCCAGAAATGATTATTTACTTGTTATTGCGATATAGTTATCTGCCATATTTGTGCTATTCTATTATTTGTTTTTCCAAAAGAGATTTTTTCCGTGTGTTTGGGCTTAATGCATCAGCGAGCGACGTGGGAAATTATGCAAATGTGTCGCAAATTGGATGACGATGGCCATAAACAACAGCGCTTATCGATGACAGCAGCAGCAGCAACAGCAACAGCAACAACAACAGCAGCAACTGAAATGACAAATACACACACACACACAAAGGTTGACTAACAAGGTTTTTGCTGCTGGTCCAAAAAGGACCCTCATCAACACAAAATCCAGCTGCCCGGCGTCCCTTTTTTTTTTTTTTTGCTCGCTTGACTAATCTTTTGCGTCTTGTTGGTATTTGTTTACACAGCGAATTAGTCAATTTTTGATTTAGTGCCAGTATTCAAAGTCAGCAACTCCTTTTATTTATATGCATATATATACATATACATATATATTCTTTAACAATTTGGAAAATTTTTGTTTTGCTGCCGTTGGCGAACGCGTTTTTTGCGCAACTGAAAATTTGTACAAAAATTGACTAAGCGTCCTGCTGCTGCTGGCTATCAGCGCGGCGCGGGGTGAGGGTGAACCGGACAGGACATTCAGCGTTTTGTTTGCTCGAGTGTCCTGCCAGCTCAAATTGCACAGAAAACAATAAGCAAAACAGAGTCACAAAACGGCAACCAATCGAAGGCAGTAAAAAAAAAGAGAAAAAAAATAATGAAAGAAATGTTGTTGAGCAATGCTGAAAGTAGTATTGGAAGGTATGGCAGGCAAATAGAGCTCATTAATCGGTTTAATGGCCCCAGGACTTGGTGTGCTCTGTTCATCGAACTTCAGCAGCACGCTAAAAAACAAAGAACAAACTCTTGCCAACTTTTGAGTTATGTATAAAGCACTCGGACTGAAAATATCTCTATGTGCATACATATATATAGCTATGTGAGTGTGTGTGCGTGTAATGTGGCCTCCGTTTTGCGGTTTTTGTGTTGGCCAAATTGACAACACACCTCAAAAGCATTACAACAACCAAGCCAATGTTTGAATGCGGGCGGGTTTGCTTGATTGTATTGTGCGGTTCCTGATGCCCGCCCAGCTGCCCGGCCGATTGGGGTGGCTTGGGTTGGCCTCCACTGGCGTTTTGTTTGTGGTTCGGGTTGCTCTGCTACCATTTGTATTTATTTCACTGCGTTTTCGTTGATTCGCGTCCCGCTCCGTTACCTCTGCCGTCATTTATGAAATGGCATTGAAACAGTTTGTTGTTTCTTTTTGCTTTTGCCGTTTCTCTTGCTGTTTCAATTTCAGTTTCAGTCTCACTGCCTTTTACTTTAAGCGACGTGTGTGTGTGTGTGTGTGTGTGTGTGTGTGTGTGTGTGTGTGTCTCAATGCTCTTATCTATCAAATTGGTCGTCGGCCAAGATTCCGACTCCTGCCCGCAGCTCGACGTGACCACAGCTGATATGGCTGTGGTCAGTCGGCGCTGAGCCTCGGAGCCTTTTACTCACTTAAGTATTTATAGCTTGAGGGTCAAATTAAGTTCTAAACAGACCTTTATTTCTGTACATTAATTTTTTTTTTATCTCTCTTACTGGGACAAGGTCTAAATAATGTAATTATCCAAGCTTTTTCAAGTTGGAGTTGCCTCGAATAGGACATGAGATTTAAGGCGTTCTTGGTGGAGGCTAATGTTAGCCTTGAATGGCAGAAAGTGTTGGAAAATGCTTTACTATTTTAACTATAATATTTTTACGGAATTTGCTTAAGCTTGAAGCTCAATTTAAGATGTAAAATTATATTAAAAATATAAATTTTAATTCACATAAAAATTTTATAAATTGTATTTAATATATTTCAAGATTCTAAAAGTTGTCGAACGAAATTTATTGATAGTTTATAATTCTATTATTTATATAAAAAGCATACTATATTATTATCTAACCTTTGCTATTTGTATACACTCATAAAAATCGTATTCCCTTTACATATTATTTAACCCATCTTGGCCTCTTTGCCAGCGTATGAAATTGTCGACTTTGTGTCGCACTCTCTGCGCGTTTCATCATTTTTATTTATGTAATTTGACACGTGCTAATAAAAATTTCTGTGGCCATACATAAATGGCAGTCAGCTGGCCAGCGAGCTCCCCGCATGGAGTAGGGCAGCATGATAGCTTCGAGCTGGGAGCGTGGTCGGCCGACGCGTCGGCTACGTGACAATGGAGGAAGTAATTAAAACGCGATTTACGGCAAGGTCAACTTTATGAAGGTCTGCAGTTCATTTGCATGGTAGACATGGGTTACGGACGCACACGAAAAGTAAAAAAAAAAAAGAAAGTAGAACTCGGGACTCGACCCGCTCTCCCTCAGACTCTCCCTCTCTCCTCCTCTCTCTTTCTCTCACACTCAAATTAAATTATGCGGGTGTAGCAAGTGATATTCGCACTGTCCCTCTACCTATGGCCCTTCCTCTCTCTCTGTCTCCCTCTCTCTCTGCTCAGTCATAAAATGTAGCATAGAGTTGCACTCCCACTCCCACTCTCTCTCGCACTCCCTTCCTTTCATTAAAACAGCTATCTTTCTCTCTGTCCCGCTCGCTCTTACAGCGCTGCCCGCTGCTTGGCAAGTGCCATTGTTTTATTGTTATTCATATTGCTGTTCCTGTTTGTTGCTGTTGTTGTTGTTGTTGTTTTGTGGTTGTCGCTCTCGATGGCGTCAATCAATTAGCGCAATTACTTAATTACGGCCCACATAATTGAATTGGCCGAGCGTCCTCAGAGTTATGACCGGGCCAAAATGAAAACGAAAATGAAAATGAAATTCATGCAACAAATGCGTGTGTGTGTGTGTGTGTCTGTGCTAGAGCATCGCAGCGCGTATCTCTCGTATCTCTGGCTATTTATCTCGCACTTCATTAACCAGCGCCTCTTGTATCTGTGGCATATTAAATTACGCATACGCCATGTGTGATTTATGTGATGTTAAGACTCGCTTCGATTGAATCGACGCGACGCCGAGCCGCACTTGTACTCACTTGTATCAGTTTCCTGCCATTCTCCAGATAGTTGGCGTCGCTGGCGCGTGGCTGCGTCGACTTCTGCTCGGCCAGGTCAATCGCCTCATCTCTGTTATCCTTGGCAAAGCCGACCTCATCGAACGGCAGCTCCCTTTGCCTGCTCACCTTAGGCTGGTGTTGATGGTGTTGGTGTTTGTGTTGGTGTTGGTGTCGGTACTTCATCTTCACCTCCTCCTCATCAACATCATCATCGTCTTCGTCGTCGTCGTCGTCATCGTCATCATCATCATCATAGTTTTTGCGCTGCCAGCTGCTGTTGTTGCTGCAGCTGCTGCGCGGATAGTGCGGCTGCTGCTCATCCGGCTCAGCGCCGTCGGTTGGACCCATGGGCAACGGCATTGCCGTTTGGTTGGCAATCAAATGCTTGCGCGGCAGACACACGCCGCCCTCCGCGCCCACAGCCCCCAGCGTCGGCTGAAATGGGGCGTAGAGGCCGCCGCTTACCTCCAGCTCCTCGTGCGCCGGATTGCAGCTGGAGGGCCCGAGCTGGGCGGGCGCCGAGGCGACGGGGCTGACAAAGCGTGTCGTGCGATACATGGGACGGGAGAGGCTGTAACCGCAAAAGATTATACAAATAAAACAGGGGGCGTGCCACAATCAAATAAACTTGATGCTGCCATTCGCACTCACTTGTAACCGTATTTGGGCGATTCGGTCTCCGGGCGGCGTCTGCTGGACATCATTGTGTTGACCCGATCTCCGCGGGCGGCTGCCATCATATAGGTCCACATTGCGGCTCATCCACGGCAGTGCTACGCTAAGCACATGATGCACGGTCCCGGGAAATAGAAAAGCAGCGTCAGCCAAAAGCGGAGCTGCAACGGCAAAGGGCAACACATTAAAGCACTTGGCGGGGCAATTGTGTTTGAAGTGTGGCAATCATATACTAGCCAGCTCATAAAAGTTACGTTTGTGGCCTATGGGCGGGGAAGGGGGCGTGGGCGTGGGCATGGGCGCTTGTGGTAATTAAGCAATTAAACGGGAGCTTAAGTCGCAGCGCCGCAAGGTATGCAACACGAAAATTGCAGATCCTGGGAGCAGCATCAGGAGCTCCCGGTGGCAAGTCGCCCGGGCGCCTTTTTGATGACTTCGTGTGGCCATAAAATCAGCATAGAACACCCACTCAGCTTACTTTTATGTGAGCATTTTATTTTGCTCGCTTTATAGTTCTCTGCGGCGACGGCGACGGCGACGGCGACTGCGACTTTGATTTCGGTTTTGGTTTTATTTCAAGTGCAGCTGCGCCACCCAAAGGCTTAAGCATATTTTTATTAGATGATCAGACAGTTATAAGCAGTTGAAGGACTTAGTATTTAAGGCGTTTCAATTACAAAACAAGAGGAAAAGAGCCTTGAGGTGGAGAGTATAAGACTTTGAGATATGCTGAGCTGTTGTTTAAGTAGTTGAAGGCTGCTAGAGTTGTAGAGATGTGTGTGTGTATATAGGTATGTATGTATGAGTGTATACACACTCACAGTGAAGAGTATCACACTGGGACTCCTTCTGCCAATGAGTGTCATGAGCTCGAGACTGTTCCAGAGCAGACGAGGCTACTAATCGACTTAGCGCTACTCGAGTGAGTTGCACGCTCCGGCTAGACTCGGATGAAGCTACACTTGTAATCACCGAAATGATAGCCAATGAAGACTGGCTGCTCGAGGCTGAAGAGCGAGCACGAGAAGGCGAGACACCAGAGGCGACAACAAAATGCAGAGTGCAGCGGGCTCTCAGTGAATAGTGAGAGGGGGAACAGTACCAGGAGGAGCACTGAGCAGAGGCTGAGTGAGCCGCAGGAAGAACTCGACGAAAGGATGCTAAACGCAAACACTTATCCCGGACATAAAAACCAGAGCTAAATCGTAAGTTAAATGAGGCTAATTTTCTTCTTTTATCCATCACAAGAGCTCTCTGGCCGCAGATGTGGTCGGAGCTGAGTCGTGTCGTCCTGTGAAGGGAGAAAGGCGGAGGATAGAAGAATTCCAGCATGGGAGGCAGTGCCGAGCTCTAACCGAAGCTAGGCAAACTTTATGTCGGCATCGAAAAATAAATGAAAAATGAATGCATAAAAAATGAAATATGAATTGAAATTTTATCCAACAGAACTTTGCGGCTGTCCACAGCTATGGCGTGCGTATAATCCAATTAAGCAGAGGGTATTTATGTTACAAAATTAATATAATGCAAACAATAAATACAAACACGCTCACACACACACACTTATATACACACATATGTGTGTACAAATGAATGCTTGAATTTCTTTGTAGTCTATGAATGAAAACATTTCATTTATTATAAGGCTGAGCTTTTTGGATTGCTGCAAGTTTTTAAACTGTATCCACATATATATTGGGTACTATACAATATATAAAATAATATGCAATTTATATATAAATAGATCAACTTTTATCAATCAACGCATTGAAGTTGAGGCATAGACAGACGTAGCTTGATTAAATGAACTCGATATGGATGTCAACAAGATATATACGTATATATACCCTATATAAACTATACACACTTTTCACTAACAGTTTGTTACACGCAGTGACCATAGAAACGGAATACCCTACTCATTTTTTTTGGGCACTGAGCATTAAAATATATGCGCGGCTATTTCTGAGAAAATTTCGTAGCATACTTTTCTGGGCAGGAATAATTGCATTTCAAGTTAACAGGAAAGCAAGCAAATGCTAATAACGTTTTATTGTATGCAAAGTTTACAAAAGCTTTCAAAGCGTTTAATTGAAATTTAAAGTATTTAGAGAAATGGGTTTTTTAATGGTTTAGCAAATTGTTTATTTTTTTTTCGAGATGATTTTGAAAGAAAGAAAAGTGAGAGTGAGCTAATCTATATAAATATAATCAAGTTAAACATTGTTATGAATGAATACAGACTCAAATTATTATAAATTATGTAGAATACAAGAACAAAAAGTATATATATCATATATGTATATCATCAAATATAGTGTTAAAGCCTGAAGCCAAGGAAGTTTTCTCATTAAGTGGAGTTAGAACTCAACTCAATTTACTCGACCTTCTCTATTATGTCAAATTTATGCATTTTCATATGAATATTTATGCCTTGACTGCACATGCTAAGCATATGTCACATCCGAATAAAACCTTAGCTAAGCTCTACGCATAAAAGGGAGCAAAATTATTGAAGTACAGTTCATGACCGCCGCTGGAGCGACTTTATCCAGTTGTCCACGAATGTGTATATAAATAATGTGCTTTAATCTAGCCGCAAGCAGGATAGACGACAAACTAATGAGGCGCAAATGATAAATACAAGCTGACAGCGCATTCCAGACAAACATAAGCAAAAGCAGAAGCAGAAGCTGAAGCAAAAAAAATAATAAAGAAAAGAAAACTCGACCAGCTGCAAATGTGAGTCACAGCCAAATTTTTTTGTACAAATTGAGCTAAAATGCAAATTGTATAAAATGTGTTTTTTTTTTCTATTTTTGCTCATCTCGCTTTCTGCTTTGGCAGATAATCAAAAAAACGTGCGCAAAAATTAAGCAAAATGCGAAATTTTCTTTACATAATTTCCACTTGAATAGCGCGTGGAGACTAAACAGGCGGCGAATGGAGGGCGAGCAGGAGTAGCTAAAGGAGCAGGAGTATCAACAGTAGCAGCACTGCAGCCAGTCGTTCTTTGTGTGTGTGCGTGTGTGTGTGTGTTCTTTTTCTTGCCTTTGTCTGGCATTTAACTGTCGCGTGATTTTATGTCATAGATTATCTGTGTAGCTGCACGCTTCAGCTCTTTCGCAGCATTCAATTTTAAGTGCAATTTTTGGTTTGCCAAAGAACACTCCAGTCCCATTCCAATCAGTGAGCAGAGAAACCTTTTGACTCTGGCTGCAGTTCTGATGAGTCAGTGGCAAAGTCTTTGACCGCATCAAAATCTGAAGAAACTTGTATAAAAAGTAGAAGTAAAGTAGGGTGTGAGTGCGTATGCGTGTGTGTGTGTGTGTGTGTGTGTGTAGGCACTCTGACATTCAAAAATGGGCTGGCTAGGTTTGAGATGGGCAGGATGTTAGACAAAGCAGCGCAGATCGATTTTTAGCTATAAAATCAAAGTAAATCCATTTATCAACTTCAGCAGCAAACAGTTTCGTGCAGATAACAGCAGAGAGAGCGAGAGAGAGAGAGGGAGAGAGATAGAGACTTGACTTTGATAGAATGCAGCAACGGCTACAACAACAGCAGCAGCAGCAGCAGCAGCAGCACGCACTTGACCAAGTTTTTAAGGCCAAGTGCCTTAGAGCCATTAAATACTTGTCGAGCAGCTTTAGACAAACAAATTGTTGAGGCCCATCGAGGCACGGCTCATAACACGCCCAATCAACCCAGCCGCAAAACGTAGCAATTAACGCTTGGGCAGCAGCCAGGACGCAATAAGGACTCACATGGCATCAGATTACACATCATCTGGCTGGTCTCTGCTGTGGCCCGCTGTGTTGTTGATGCTTTAGCCAAATCGTTTGACTCGACTTGGAATTGCTAACGAGCTATAAATGGGGGATGTGGTCTCTCCCTCTCTCTGCGTGTGTCTATGTGTGTGTGTGTGTGTGTGTGTGTGTTAAGTGTGTGTGTGAGCCTCATTTGTAATGATTAAGTTGCACAGCGAGCTTGTGGTGTTTATGCCCCAATGGAATCGTTTACACGCATGCCAGCAGCTTATGAAAGAAGAAGAAGAAGTAGCAACAGCAGCAGCAGCAGCAGCAACGAAAGTGAAAGATTAGCAGCAGCAGCTGATTTATATTCAATTGCTGCTTAAATAAAACATACACACAGAGAGATAGAGAGGGAGAGAGATGCATACATGAAATCAACGAAAAGTAAATAAACCGAACAGCAAATAATAATTAAACGAGCATATATAGTCTATATAGTATGTCTGACAAATATGGCTGGCGAAACTGGCTGGCCGAAAAAGGGCAGTTAAGTGCTTTATAACATGACGCTTAAGCACGATATCACGTATACGCCATGTGTGTGGCGTTCGAATAAAAAAAGGCCTGAGACGCTCGCCTGACAGCCAGACGGACAGACAGACAGACTGGCAGCAGGTGCTGCCGCTGCACAGGCGTCAGGAGCACAAAATATGCTAATGTCAATTATTTTGTGCGTAATTTGCTTTCATGCTTCAAGCACATATCAAATTTGCTCCCGCCTCCACTCCACACGCCCCTCCATAATGATGAATATTAATATTATTTTTCTTTTTGCTCGCATAACACTTAGCACAATGCGCTAATAATTTCATGAGCTCTCTAAGCGACACGAACAGCAATCGACAACTTATCTAATCTGTGCATACAGATTATATACATACATATACACATGCTTGTATACATGTATAAATATAAATGTGAATATCTATCTCTATCTATCTGTCGATATACATACTCCTGCTGACACCGGAAAGGTGAGACTGGCTTCAATTAGCATTCGTGCACGTAGACGCAATAACGCAAATGGATTTGGGTTTCATAAAAATACGTTATTTATGGAGTTTACTGCCGAGTGGGCGCCCCTTTTGGCAGGTTTAGTTTATTAATATGTTCGCTTATAGTTAACAATTGCGATTGGCATTCAAATCAGCTGCTAAAAGGACACGCCACTCGGCGCACAGGATCGCTGCCATCGGACAGGTGGTGATAGCCAGAATGTGAATGTGGTTCTGGGGCTTACCTAAGGCTATGTGCTTCCTCTTTGAGTTGAGTTGTATTAATCCGGCAAAACTGTCAGGCAGCGTGTAATCCTATTAAATGTGGCTACGCTAGCTGCTGCCTGCTGGCTCCTATCTCCCGTCTCCTGGAGGCTATACCAATGCCACCTCACTCTCACTCGCGCTCCCTCTGAATCTTTCGCTCTTTCTCACTCTTGATTTT
This sequence comes from Drosophila navojoa, assembly GCF_001654015.2. Next base: position 76,277 of record NW_022046041.1, on the reverse strand, counting down.
TTTCTTTCTTTAGTATTTGAATTTTTTCACTTTTTTACACAATTATTTAAATGCGTGCAGTAATTTCAAATGAAATTTGAATATGTATTTTTCTTATTGTGCCGCGCATATTTTTACAAACACTCACACACACAGAGAGACGGCATACACACGCACATTCAGCGAGTGACAGAGGGCTGTGAATTAACAGCGAAAATGGCGTTGATTTTTGCACTTTAATTGAATAAAAATTCAAATGTTGATGCTGTGTATCAAAATAACGCGCGCGCCAACTAACAGATACACGCACACACACACACTGTCAAACGCAAAAAGGACGAATAACGGAACAGCAGCGGCAGAAGCAGCAGCAGAGAAACGTTGCGCGCCGTGTACGTTCGCATGCCTGGCTAACGGCGCAATGAGCGCCTGTGGGAGAACACAGAACCAAAGGCGAATGCAAATGGCAATAGCAGCAGCAGACGCAGCAGCAGCAGCAGCAGCAGCAGCAGTTACTGTGGCAGCGGCAGCGTTCGCAGCAGCAGCAGCAGCCGAGCCAAGCCGATAGCAGACGCTGCGAGAGCAGCTTAAGTGCGTGTGTATGTATGTGTGTATGCGTGCTTTTCATTCATGCTTAGCAAGAGCTTTTAGTGCGAAAGCTTTGCGCGCATAATATAAAACCTGTTGCTTGCTTTTCTGCTACCGTTGTTGTTGTTGTTGTTGCTGCCAATTGTGATTTTTGCCAGTGTTGCCATACATACGTCTAGCAGCTGTTGCCAGGCGGCGTGCGAAATGGCAACATAAATTAATTAAATTGATGTTTAAGCAATGGCATGCTGTTGTTTTTATTGTGGTTGTTATTGTTATTGCTGAGCCTGGTTTATTAACCCGCCTACAGCGCGATTTGCCTGACACATTGACAAATTGCTGCAAATCCAAATATGAGATAAAGAATCCTGGAGACTGAACTTGATTAATGTCGGTCTGGCTGCCTGTCTACGAGCTGTCCCCGCCAGCCGTGGCTTTGGCACAGTTCACTTGATTTGATCGAAACATGTCGCCCGGCCATGCTCAATAGCTCAATTAGTTGACAAACCTACTTCTTCTTCTGTCTACTAGACTTGTTTGTCTAATTGAATAAACATTTGCATTTACATGTTGGGGGTCTGGGCTCAAACATCTTTGAAGTTCATGTTCAGCATTTTTGCACCTGCTGCTGCTGCTGCTGCTGCTGCTGCTGCTGCTACGTACGTGTTCGATTCGCTTTATAGTCGCATGCACATATGATGATTATTGCTTTTTTGTCTCATCATGTACGACATACGACATGCTGACAAAGGCATGGCAAGACCAAGACCAAGACCAAAACGAAGAATAAGCCAATGCTCATATGTTCACTGTCGCAAAGTTCAAATAGTTCAAGTCGAAAGTTCAGTCACCAACCCAGAAGCCAAAATCCAACAAGTGGTTAGTTATATATATATACATAAATGTATGTGTATATATGATACATGTATAATATATATACTTTTACTTGAATAGTCAGAGACACACGCCGAGAAAGAGAGAGAGAGAGACGATAAGCACTGTGCCTCTGGAGCTGTGCATAAATTTAATTTTTATGGCGCGCCTAAAAGCATGCAATGAATTACTCACATGTGTGTGTGGTGTGTTTGCTTGTGCGTACGTGTATAAGTAGTCACAATGGGCTCTCGCACAATTCACAATTTGAGTAATTTGTTATTCAAACACATTGCGAATCGATTATACGCTTGGCATGCTCCCTCCAATCGAGCAAATATGTTGATTGACTTTTGTCAAGGCTTACGGCTTTTGTGTGTGTGTACGTGAGCTTTTGTCGCCGTGCAAAAGGCAAATCTGTCAAAGTGTGTGTGTCGTGTGTGCATGTGTGGAAATGCCAACGCAAATATCAATGAGGAAATGCGGGTAGTCAGGCGGACCACCTTTCACTTTCAACCTAAAGCAAGTCATGAAAGTGCGTATGTAATGCTTGGCTGACTTTATGAGCCCGTGTGTGCGCGTGTGTATGTGGGTGTGTGAATGTGTGATAACGAAGCATTTGCTGCTCATTGAAAAGCTCATTATCACACTCACACACACATGCAGCAGCAGCGCTCTGCCGAAGGCTACACTTTTGTCATAGTAGAAGAAACTTTATCAAAATGGGTTAAGGTTCAGCTGATGGGCACAATTCCAACTTGAACTATAGATATATAAATATATCTAGCTGGCAGCTGCTGGCCCAAGCATCTCAATGTCAGGCCATAGCCTTTACCTGGCAGCAACTTGTTGAATTGAATTGATTGCCGCATTGAAATTTAATTGCAATTGCACTTGGAGCACCGTTTGAATGTTAAGCGCGCGCAAGGACATTAATTAAGAGCGTTGAGCGGGCGAGCAGCTGAGCAGCCCCACTGAAGTGGCTCTGATTGCGTTGGCTGGCAGCAGCAACGACAGCAGCAACGATAGCAGCAACAGTTGAGCCAGCTAAACGATGGCCTGCATATTAATTAGAATGCTGAAAGGAAACGAATAAAATAACGTCCCATTGCGTTGCCATGGCGCATATGCAAATATTTGGCGCATGCCAGATGCTTTATCCACTGCATGAAAATAAACTGCACTCCATAAATACACAAATAAACGAAGTCTTGCAATAGAATATATGAATGCCGTTCGCTCTCCTTCTTTCGCTTCCACCCCCCACCCCTTACTTGTTCTCTCTGTGTGTATTGTGCGGCCCTGTCAAAAGGTTAAAGTTAAGCATGACAAATTGCGCGGCACTGGGGCGTATACTTCATATTGACAGCATTATGGATAAAGCACACATATATGCATATATATGTGTATATATATATATATATGCGTGTATTGGCATTACATTTGTCATGGCTCAACGAGCTCGGCAAATCCACATAATTGCTGTCATGCCACGCCATCTAGCTCCGGCCGTAGTCGTCGACCAATTACTGCGAATCAACTTGAATCGGTGAAATTTTTTAATCTGCTGCAAAAGTTGATGAATGACAATTTATTATTAGATCAGCTATAACTGCTATCTGTTTTATGAATATAAAATTTCGCTGTTTATCTTTCTGTTTGACGTGAAATTTGATATACGAGCTATACCCAGGCGAAGTGTGACATCATTTTAGAGGTTCTGGAATTTCGATTATATAATCAACTATATCAGCCCCATTTCTCATGGCTTATTCAAAACAAAGACAATATGAATTCATTGTGCTTGCACTTAATTTCAACTACAATAATTGCCATTTCAATTTTAAACAAATAGTTTACTTTATTATTTTCAATAACTTACGTTGCTGATTTAAGATTATGGAAACAGTTGTTTGGACTGATTATAAATAGGTATATGTATATATATATGTGGGTAATATATTACAACTACAATATTTCAATAAACAAATATTATTTGGACTCTTAACAATATTTGTAATTGAAATTGCCTTCCTATTATTTTTGAATTGACTTGAGATGCTGCTGCAGCTGCTCGCAACGCTGGCACTCTCTGGTGAGCTGCTTCACAGCCGTTGCGTATTGGCGCTGCAGTTCGAGCAGGCCGAGCAGCTCCTCGTTGAGCTCGTCGCGTCGCATGCGCTCCTCGTTGTACTTGTGACGCACCTTGTCCTGGGCGCTCTTCACACCGTCGACAATCGTCTCAAATTGCCGTATGAAGTCCTCGCGGCCGTGCGGACTGAGCATGCCCTCGTTGTAGGCCTCGCAAATGGAGTTGAGCAGCGATAGCTCCTTTTCGAGATAGCGCTTCTTGTCGTTCAGTGTGTTGTAGAGTGTATAATATTGCTTAGTCTCTAAATGTTTGGCACTCATCTCGTTGTACAGCTCGTGGAAGCGTCTCTGGTACTGCGCCAGCTCTGTGCGATCGGGTATTGCATCTAATTTGCGTTCAATGGCCACAATGCCACGATTGCGCTTGGCTAAGAGCAATCGCAGCTCCTGCAAGCGCTGCTGCTCGCCCTCTATTGCCGCCGCCTGCGCCTCCGCATCCTGTGCATTAAAGGCCTCCAATTCGCTGTAAAGGATATATAGTTAGTATTCCCTCGCATCTATAACTTGATTGCCTTACTCAATTTGCTGCTGCAAGTTGGCCAGATCCGTTCGACAGCTTTCCTTGAACTCCGACTCACTTTTCTTTAGCTCATCATGCTGCTGCAGCAAACCGCGCACCTTCTCCAGCAAACTGCAAGTATATATAAATTAGAAATATAAATTACTAAGATCATATCGAAACTTACTCCGTGTCTGCATTCGCTTCCGTTTGCTTGTATGCATCCAGTTGTGCCTTGAGCGTTTGCAGCTTTTGTTCGTGCTGCTCAGTTTGTTTCTTTTGTGCTTCCATCGTCTCTTCCAGCTGCTCGTTGTCTTTCTTGTAGCGTTTGATCTTGTGCTCCAGCGCTATTTTGGCCGCCTCCAAGCGTTTCTGTTGATTCTGCGATTTTAGCTCTTGTGCATCTGTTTCCATTTCCATCTTAAATTCCGCATAATGCTGTTGCAGTGCGCTACGAGCCACGGGATCTAGATCGATGCGTTTTGTGGATTCCTTTGTGATAGCGAGCTGCTGCAGCTTTCTCTCCAGCTCGGGCTACAATGCACAATTACATACAAAATAATATTTATTGGAAATCGGCAGATGAACCATTCATGTTTAACCTCCGTTTCCATTTGGTCTGCATTTGAGCCCATTTTCTGATCGTCGTACTCCATCAAAGTGAGACGCACACGCAACGCATCATCATCGGTATTTGCCTCCTGGCGCTCGTATTGCCTTTTGGGACTGTAAAGCTCCTGCAACAGTTGAAATTACATTAAATTTATAGTAAATTTGAGAAAACTGCACATACCTGTATTGCTTTGATGTTAACGGCGGCATAACGTATTTTTGTTAGATTATCTTTATCGCTTTTATACTGATAGTCGTTGTGGAATTGGCCAATTGCGAATCTCTTCAGGCGCTGGCCACGCTCCTCACGATTTTCCACCTGCAAATACGAAAAAGTATGCTTTATAAAGAAAACTTTACTATTTATGCGTGCGCTTGATTGTATACTACATGCTGCCGTCCTCCTCGATTCTCAAAAATTCAAGTAAGTAGCAGCTCTGTTCGACGAATATAAGTGTTTTTTCAAGTGTAGTGGTGCGGTACATCTCTGAGTGAATGCATACATGTGTATGAGGGTACATTTACGCTCCCTGCTTGCATACTTATACACAGCTGCGCTGTATGGCTACAGCCGAGCATAGCTACTTACAGAGGTCTTTACAAGCCATTGAATAACTGGATGTATTGCTAGAAACTCCAAGCCCTGCACCTGATGCGGTTCCAAGCTATGCGGGCACTTCATGTCAATCAGAACAGCGACAATCTTCTCCACAAGCGCGCTGTAAATGGGAATCAATTAAGATATGTACATGCATATATTAAATGGCTGCTCTAACATCTTTTGCCCAATCGTTAGATTTTCATGGAAGAGTAGGTCGACGTCAACATCGTAATCACAGCACTCAATGCACCAGGTCATCCCGCCCACAACTTTGTCGAAGGCGGATAAACCCTTGATGCGTGCTCTGTAATAGCCGGCAGCGACAAGCATATCAAATGTGTCCAACTCTTTGGCGGCAGCATCTGAATCCTCGCGGCGTTCCACCTACAAAAAGAAAACCTTGCTATTGGATTTGTTTACACACAAAAAGTGTTAATAGCCACCTGAATTTCGCGGCCCTCCGCATCGTAGCGCGTTGCCAACTTGACGTTGGGCAAGATCTTGGAGAACACATCGCGATTAGCCATGTACAATAATAATTACATACTATTTTAAATAAATAAAAACCGGAAAAAGGCAGAAATGCCCATTGTCTTGCAGTGAGCCACAAATATAGAATAAAACTATAAAGAAGTGTGTGAACACTGATCAAACCCGAAGTTATCGTTGGTATTTTATTATCGATTTCTTTTATATTTACTCGTTTTAAAGTGTGTACGCACTGAAAGCCGGCGCACGCGAGTTTTGATTAAAATGCATTACTACGTTTGCCTGCATCAAGAAGGCATTAACAGCATACCTAAATTAATACAAAAAGCTCATGCAAATAATTATAATGTGGTTGTCATACCGGTTAACGCAAATATGCTGCCCATGGATCCACAAGAAACGGATCCCACATATCCGGCCACTGTATTGAGTGCTGTCGAATGGAGCTCCAAGGTGATATTCCAGGTATCCGATGTGGATGTGGACTCGCCCAACGCAAAGTTACGTGAATATTCGAAAGCTATGCTGATGCGCGATGTCACCTGGGCAGAGCACTTGCAAATTAATGGGAGCATAATGGTGCGTCTTCGAGGACCCGAGAATAACAATTTGGCGGAGATTATTAAGTCAAGAACGAAAGGTTTGCTTGCTCGTGATGTTAAATATATTTCCTACAATGAATATGTTTTTAAATTTCAGGCAACTGGTTTATAAATGTGCCCATTACTAATCCTGAATTGGCCAGCTTTGAGCATCGAAAAGATGCCACAGAATCAGAGATCGAAGAGGCTCAACAGGTGGATCCATGGAGTTGGTGGAACGAGCTACGTTTTGCGACTAAGCACAATGCCAGGGCGAAAGTTGTGGTGGAGCTGAGCGACTCGGATCGGCCCAGTCGTGAGTGCGTACGCCGTTGGCTGGGTGAGCCCATTGAAGCCATCATTATTCCATCCAGTTTATTTGTGCTTAATCGCTCCAATTATTATGTGCTCCAGAAGGAGTGGCAAACGATTGTGGGTCACTTTATTTCTGTGAGAGCCAACATTATTATCTCCGCGAAAACCAATGATAAAGCGATAAGTCAATATGCAGAATATGCTAAGAAACTCATCAGCGATCATGGAGATACGCACACCCTCAACAGGCAAATATACAGATCTATTCACTTTGCTGTTTACTATAATACATTCATCCACATTCTAGCTATGAAAACATGTTGGAAATACCGCTACAGCCGCTGTTCGACAACCTGGATGGCGACACCTATGAAATATTCGAAACCGATCCAGTCAAGTATAAGCTTTACCAGGAAGCCGTACAGCAAGTGCTTTTAGATCGCGTTAGCGAAGCGGAGGCTAAACGTAAATTGGTTAGCAAACAAAACTTTTGCCATAAACCAAATTAACTTACATATATACATTTCTTTTACAGACCGTCGTTATGGTTCTGGGAGGTGGTCGTGGTCCTTTAGCACGTGCAGTATTAAATGCTGCAGAGATAACGAAACGGAAAGTGCGCGTCTATATTATAGAAAAGAATCCTAATGCCATACGCACACTGTCCAACGTGGTGAAGACGTTGTGGTCAAAGAAGGGTAACAAATGAGCTTCATAGCCCTTACATCATATACTAACATTTTGTTTCACAGACGTTCATATATTCTCCAAGGATATGCGTGATTTTTCGCCTCCTGAATTGGCCGACGTGCTTGTTTCTGAGCTGCTGGGTTCATTTGGTGATAACGAGCTCTCACCCGAGTGCCTGGATGGCGCCTTGAAGCTACTCAAGCCGGATGGCGTGAGCATACCCTGTAAATCAACATCGTATATTAATCCCATTATGTCTGCTGTGCTGCATAATAATGTTAGCCAACTGACCTTGACTGTGCAGGCCTTCCACTACGGCTATGTGGTGCTGCTCAAGAACATTTACCACATTGATGAGCCGCAAGCATTGTTCGAATTCACGCATCCCAATCGAGCTGCGGTCATTGATAATACGCGTCACAAAAAGGTGTCCTTCACTGCTCAAATGGATTGTGTGCTGCATGGCATTGGCGGCTACTTTGATACTGTATTGTATAAAGATATAATCCTAAGCATAAATCCATTAACGCATACGCAAGGCATGTTCTCCTGGTTTCCCATGTTCTTTCCAACGGTAAGTGGGAGTAGCTCACTTAAATTTGCACTGTGCCTGAATTCAATTTTATTTTGCAGCATCCGCTTACTATTAAGGCAGGCGACACAATATCCATCAAGTTCTGGCGCCGCGTGGACGCCGAGAAGGTCTGGTACGAATGGCAGGTTTGCGAACCCAAAGAAAGCGAGCTACACAATCCGGATGGCGTGGGCTATAATATGCGTTTATAAACTTAACTGCAATATTGTATTAAGTGGGCACTTATACAAAACGGGGGTTAGCTTTGTCTATAAATCCATTTTGTACAACAAATATATTCGATGTATAAAAAAAACAAATGTAGAAAACATGAAATGACAGAATTTCATTAAAAAATGTCCACTTCTGCCTGGATCCATCCACCTCCAATGGATAATTTAACATCTAAACCCTTATGATACAGCTGTTCCCCATTTTCTGCAGCCTTCAACCATCTAGACAGCAAGGCCGATTCCAACTTAGACATACAATAAGGATGATATTTTACAACATTATAGTATCTTTATTACACACAAACTGTAACGAAAAACGAGAACGAAACCAAAAATGAGGTGGAAAAACACTCAAGCATAAATTGTCTGCGACTTTTATTTAAGTTTATATTTGAAAAGTTTATAAATATGCTTATACTTATTTATGTGTCCTTAAATATCTGTGGGGTTCTCTTCTTGTTGTAAAATTTAGTTAATAATTTTCTCTTTTTTACGTTCCTCTCATTTATTTAATTACTTTTATTTATATATAAAGCGCTGCACATGATCGCAGAACGACATTCTTTAAGCGAAGGCAATTATTTTACGGTTAGGTTATAATAGATTAAAGCGGAGCTAAACTGAATCATTGCGGAAACTGGGCGGCGATTTGGATGTCAGGAGTTAGGAGTTAACAGCGCCAACCTGAGCCAATGTGGCACCGCCGGCGGCACCGCTGCCACCACCGCCGCGTATTGCAATCGCACCCTGGCCAGCCCTGATGGGCTTGGCAATTTGTGCCTGTGGTCCTCGTCGTCCCAAATGCTTTTGTCGCACCGCCTCCTTGATGCGATCCACCTCGTACTGATAGCGTTTGCGATCCCGCATCGCACCCTCCTTGGCCTCTTTCAGCGCCGTCTCCAGTGCCTTCACACGTTCCATTGTTGTGCGCAAACGCTTCTCCAGCTTGGGCAGCTCGCAGCGCAGATCGGCATTGTCTCTAACCAGTTGCTTGTGCACCTTGGTCAGCTGATCGAGATTGTTCTCCAGGAAGGAGATCTTTTGCTTTTGCGCCAATGAGCCACCGTCCTCTTCGCTCTCCTCGTTCACCACATTCTTGCGAATGCGTTGCTACGATTAAAATTACAAAGATTAATTAATGTGCACAAAGTGAAATAGATGGATGTGATCCTACCTGTAGATCCTGTACGAAGAGTTTGCGTAGATTGTGCAACGTTTGCAGCTCCTTGGCGACGGTGTCCTCCAGACCCTTGAGGTCCTTGCGCGCCTGTTCGCGTCGCTCGTTGGTTAAAATAATGTCCTGCAATTTGTTCGATTTTTCCGCCTCCTCCTGCTTGAGCTTCTCATAGTCGACGGTCATCTGCTGATGCGCCAGCAACAGCTTCTGGTGCACATCCTTCATCTCGTTCATTTCGTGCTGCTTGGCGGTAATCTCGTCGCGCAACTCGGACACCTGTTTAGTGTGCGCCTCGCGCAGCTCATCCATTTGCGAATCGAACATGGAGCGCAGCTCCTCGGCGCGTTGCTTCTCCTCTGCATTCACTGCGGACACATGCTCAGCCGCCTTTAGCTTGGCGCACTCTTCACGCAGCGAATCGATCTGCTCCTCGAGATTACGCTTCTTGTTCTCGGCCTCGCGCATCGATTCCTGCAGCGACTTCATTCGCGCCTCATGCTGCGAGATGAGCAAGCGATACTCGCCAAGATCCTTTTCGTACTCGGAGATCTTTTTGTTGGAGTCCACCTGTTGGGTCTCCATGTTGGCGCAACGCTGCGCAATGTTCTTTGCCTCCGTTTTCATTTTGCTAATGTACAGACGCGCCATGGTGAAGTCCTCCTCCACCTTGGTGGCATCGGTGCCAGCTAGAGCACTCATCTTGAGATCGATTGCGGAATCGCCAGGCGCTATGGCCTGACCAACCTCACCCAGATCGCGCAGTAGATTGGTTAGCATTTCGGTGATTCGTTTCTTTTGGTGTGTGGACATGTCCTTCAGCTGCTGCAGCTCCGTTGATGTGGAATTTAATTGAGATTTACTTTGCTGCAGTTCTTCGTTGAGGGCATCGATATCCTTGTTCTTGTTGTCGATTTCCTGCGATTTCTGATCATAGTTGACGGCCAGCTCCTCCAATGCCTGTAGCACCTCCTTGACCTCCTCCTTGGCCGATTCGTTCTCCTGCTGTATGCGCGCCATCTCCGATTGCAGCGCCTCGTACTCACGTCGCGCATTCGCAATCAGCTCCTCCTGCTCCATCACCTGTTCCTTCAGCTGCTCTGCATACTGGCTCTGCTGATTGATTTCCTCATCCTTATCATCCAGCTGCTGATAGAGACGCTCACACTCAGCGGCCAAACGGGCACGTTCATCCGCTGCCACCGACGAGGACATATTGGCAATGGCCGTGCGTTGGGCAGCGGCCGCGGCCGCTGCTGCTGCACCAGCTGCTTGTGCAGCGGCCTCCACATCGAGATTGGGCGTGCTGGCCTCCATGAGATCCTCCATGTTGATTTGCTCCTCCGCCTTGACCGTTTCACCTGCACGCCAACGCGCCAGTTCGAGTTCCAGCTTCTCCACCTTGCCCTTGAGACGTCCGTTCTTCTCCTTCTCCTTTTCGTAGCGACGCTTCCATTCCTCGGCGGTCAACTCCTCGTTGACACAAACCACATTCTTCACTGTCTTGGCGCGGCGACCAAAGTCCAACGTTGACTTTGTTTCCGATTCATTGAAGCTAGCCGGCGAGCAACAGATGACAATTGTTGTGCGTGCATTGCCACCGAGCGACTCCTGCAGGATACGCGTCAGCTTGGAGTCACGATACGGTATGTGCGTTTTGTTGCCATCCGCCAGCGCTGAGATGACGTTGCCCAGTGCCGATAGCGACTTGTTAATGTTCTTTGCCTCATCCAGAACTGTGCCCTCGGCGCCTGTTTTCGAGACCTTTTCGGAACCAGCCAAATCCACCAAATACAGCTTGCCGGATAATTTCTTTTGATTCTCCAGATTCTCCTGCTTGACATTAATAAGGAACACCGAATGCGAACGGGACGAGTGCTCGTTCATGTCTAAAATGAATATGAATATAGATTCGATTAAATTGAACTGATTTAGTTCAAATGGTTTGCTTACTTGTCACGGCAATGTGGCGATTAGATTTGCCCTCCTCGATCACCTCGAACACATCCTCGGGCGAGGAAACAAAACGCTCCGTGGCACCCTTGACGAAGGGCACACGATTTTTGTCCTCATGCACGCTCAAGTTCACCTTAGATACATCGAGCAAATCCCTAATCTTGTCCATGTAGATCTCATAGTACGAGACCTTAATGTGAAACTCCAGATTCTCTTCCATTGCGTAGATGTGATTGAAAATGTCATTGACAATGCGTGGAATGATACCCTGTTTCACCGAATCACCGATGACACCCTCCATTGTGTGCGTCTTGCCGGAGGATGTTTGACCATAGGCAAATATGGTTCCATTGTAGCCAGCGAGCACGTCCGTGACGATCGATTTGGCCGCCTCATTGTACACCTTCTCCTGGGATGCGTTCGGCTTGAAGACTTTGTCAAACAGATAGACCTTACCCTATAAGAAGAAAAGAAGCGAAGGAAACACGAGTCTTGTAGCATAGTGTGTATTTTATTTTTTTTTTAATTGTATCTACCACAACATGTGCTAGTAGTAGTTCCAAGCCCCTTCTTGCTTTCCCCAAAATAAAAGCTGCTTTCAAATCATTTTCAACGCATCACGGCTCGTAATTATATGATGAGCAAAGAGGCAGAAGCACAACAAATGAGTGGAACTTGAAAATTAATGGATAACCGAGCAGTAGTGTAAAAGAAAAAGCTGAAAGAGAGCAGTCAGTACGGCGTGTATAGAGATATGAATAATAGCAAAAATGCTAACGCGAAGTAGACGACTAGTAAATGCTCTACAAACGCGCATTGGCGAGGTTTAATACGGGGCAAGACTAAATACATTTATATAAAACTTATTTGTTTAATTTTCATACATATAAATATTATTTATATTAATAAATTATAATAAATATTTAAAATTTAATTTCTCACGCTTACTTTTTATATTTAATTATAAATTTAATTATTGGCATTTTATTATTTTTTTATCTTCACTCATTCTTTGTGGTTTATTATTATTGTTTGTATTATTCTTTATTCAATATTCCTTTCATTTTTCATAGCCTTTTAGTTAAACTGTTTTTTGCAGCTGTTCACTAATTTCATTCTAAATCCAATCAACTTTTTTTTGCATGTAATACGATGCCAGTTAGTCAGTGTCTAAGCAAATATTTACCGGGAAACGCAAAGCAATACAAATGCGTGGAATATACATCATAGATTAATGACAAACACACATACATATGTATGTATATGTAGAAAATCTCTAGCAATGAGTAAGAATGACTAAAATTTAGTGCACAAAATGATTTGAACAGCTGATTAACTCTTGCTGCTTGGTGGTAAGGGCCATACAAACACACACACACACACAAACAGGCGCACATAGGTAGATATACATATATTTATATACATTTATATATATAAGTACAACTAACTTTATCATGGCGGCCATAACTTGAAGACAGCTGAACTTTTGGGGCATTAATAATATTCAGTAAAATCGAAAACATCTATATTCATGTTTTTGTTTCTTTTTGCCGACTTGCGTGGCATGACTCACTCGACGGGCAGCAGCTGGTGGCAAGTAGCAAACATTCGAGGGCGATGTTTTGTTTTGGGGCCAAAGCTAACTGAACGAATACACACACACACACATGCAAGCAATCCCACATGCACACACATACACACTAGCGCAGGTATATAGAGTACCTACCTAGTTTTATGTTTGCTAACTGAAGTTGGGCGACCAGGCAGAGTGTGTATGTATGTATATGTGTACCCATGCATATATATTGCCATATCAAGTCAAATGGCAATGCAAATTCAAAATACAAGAAAAAAAATCAACATTCCCGGCAAAATGCTAGTGGGTGGCACTTGTCACTCACACACACACACATGTCAGGTTGCCACCGTGCGTGGAAAATCAATTGAGCGCCTGCAATTTCGGACACTAAGTGGCAATTACGGTAACAGTTTCTTTTTAAGAGATTTGCCAACAAAAATGAAAAAATTGCACAAGGCACGCGCAAAAATTTGGAGCGCTAATTAGTTATAATACATAAGCAGACCAGCAAATATATGTATATATGTACATATACATATACATAAATGTTACTCTCTTTCACTTACTACATACATATGTATTTATGTGTGCGTGCCTGTGTATGTGTGTGTGTAATTGTGGCGGTAAGGAAAGGCTAATGGACTGCGCTAATGTTAGACAATGTTCGGCATGACGTCACCGCCACAGAACCGCAACGGCACGCAGAAATATGTGTATATAACAATAAAAAAGTATGCACGTGTGTGTGCGTGTGTGTGTTTGTGGTTTAATTGAATTGCTTATTAATATTTGTTTAATTACCGCTATGGATATGCAATTCTCCTCCGCATTGTTTGGAAACCGAACAACAAACTTCGAGCCGGCGCGCTCCTCGCTGTCATTCAGTGGCCGAAAACGACAAACGACTTTAATGCTGTCCTCAGCGGGTATTTCACGTTCCGCAGACATTTCAATGCAATTCCGTCACCCACACACTTGATAGCTGTTATTCTTGTAGTTGCAGCTAAAATATTTGCTGTTTTTCCAGCCAAGTTAATTCAACTTGGAGTAGATGCGTCGCAATTTTAGTAGTACGTCAATTTTGACGTTCAGTGTTATTAATCGATGTAATTAATAATATGAACATTCAAAGTAAGCACTGAAACTACGACGACTATGACGAAGTCACAGGCACTGATTGTGACTTCGATGTACCGTCACACCGTTCTCCGTTTTATTTTCTTTTTTCGCTAGCTGCTTGTTCTTGCTTGTTCTCGCAGCGAAATTGGGGCTCGAAATGCAGAGAAAATTTTTTTGTGGTTATACCAGACAGTAGTCACAATCTCACACAATCAATCGGATGCAAATGTTGTTGTTATTACTGCTGTTACTGTAACTGCAGCGGCCCGTTTTTGATAATAAGCTCGCTTGTTTGGTGGCCCGGAATGTTTTGCAGCCCGTTAAATGCACTCTCATGCGTTGTGCTGTTAAATTTGTTCCACTTAAATTGTATTTCTTTTGCTTCAATATCACGTTGAATAAAAAACTATTTGTTGGATAGACGTTCGACAGATTGTGGCGGTCGGCTGATATGCTTTCGATAGATTGGCATATCAGTTCGATAAATATAAGTAATGCATTTTTATTCATTTTGTTAACAGAAATATGTTCACCTTTCATAAAATATTTATGCCTAAATTATTAAGTGTTCCTCTTGTCAATAAAAATGGATTTTCACTTGTTAATGCTGTTTCATTAAATGAATGTATGTCGCTAAATATCGATTGCCGATCCTATGAACTTTTCCAACACTTACTTACCTCTTATTTGAATTATCTGCCAACAAGGCTTGGCGACTTTCAAAAAATTTTAATTTGTTTATTTTTTGACGTGTTCACTACATACTACATTTGGCATACAAAACTACAAAATTTGAAATTGTTCAATACGTAATAGACCAACTGACATAGCCTAAGAAGGAACAATGCCATGGTAGATTGCTAGTGACAACGGTTGGCTAGTTGACAAAATTTTGGTTTAACATGGGGGCCACCGGTCAAAAGCGTAAATGCAGTTTAAAGAATATTTGCAAATTAATACGTCTTTATCGAGCCAATGATTGCCTATGGAATCCCAAATCGTCCAGCTTTCGCAATCTGGAGATGAAAGAGAGAGCTTGGCAACGCATTTCCCATTTATTCAATAACGGACTAAGCGTCGATGCAGTTAAATTGCAAATATTATCATTACGTTATTATTTTGCAACTGAAATGTTGGCCATCAAACGTTGCAAATTGGGAGGATACCCGCATGTACCGAAGCAACCTTATTTCAAAGAACTGCAGTTTCTCAAGGACGCGATAGAGCCCAGTGTTAGTGCTCAGATAATTGAGGTATGTAATCTGATTTTCTATGCGGTACACTTAAAAATATTTTATTTATATTTTAGTCAGAGGCACAGGATCAAATCAATTGTATTGTTGAGGATGCCTTTCTGTTGAGCAACAGCGAGAACAGCATTCACAACGACCAAATTGATTTTCAGATCCCGTCATCGAATGAATATACCTTTACAAATACTGAGCTACAATCGCACGAATCAGAACCCAGGCAGTTACCTTTGCCGCAGTACGATATGGGTGCAACGATACTGCTGCCAATACGTTGTGAATCGGGCTGCGATCGTTGGCATCAGGCAAGCTACTATGAGGATGAAGATGAAGGCTACGTAAGACGACCGAGTGGATCAGCAAATCCAAACGAGCAGAATCATAATTTCAGCTATTACAGCCGTAAAACTGCCGACAACGAATATTGCAGTCGAGATTATAATAGCCAATGGGCTCTGGCGTATCCACCCCAAGTGCTTACCGATTATGGTAACACCTTAAAAACGAATATGTATGCCGAAGTTACCTATCCGAGATGCGCCTGTGCACCCAAGAAAAAAGTGCTCACGGGTCGATACAAACCCAAGTCGAAATTAACAGACTCGTATTACGATGGTGAGGACTTTAAAAAATTTGTGGAACCCAATACGCAAAGCCTGCAGTTTAGATGTTCTAATCATGCCAACTATAATACTTCAAGTGATTATCATCATGATAGATGCTATCGCAATGTCAGCCGGCACACATCGGGTGATGAACAGACAACGCCATATAATAAGTGTGTTGGTGTCAATTGTAACATCAATCATGGAACTTATGCGCCACAGGAGGTTGATTCGGCTGGTTATGGAGCTTATCCGCAGAAAGATTATGGAGCCGTTTGTGGCTATAATAGAAATAACCGACAAATGTCAGACAAGGCGAATGATCCATTGGCGGACGATGAACCGGAATCTTTTGTAGGAATATGCAATGAAAGCAATTGCCCTAAATCACAATTCTATAAGCAGGCCGCCAAAAGCTATGAAAATAATGATTATCAAATGAAACATAGGCCCTGTGACGACAATCCTGATTATGGCGACGAACAATATTGCAGAAATAATCCAGAAATGAAAGATCGTGAGTGTGAGCCGACTGGAAAATGTAGGCCTAGAATTACATCAGCAACTGACTCGACAGGGCAAACCTCATCTAATCGTCCAGCAAATCAGTATTCAAGGAAAAAATACTGTACGAATGACAAAGAGAGACTGAGGAGTCTTAATAATGAGAACGTGATATTCTGTCCGTTAGCAAAACAGCTACAAGCTGAAAACGACGAATCTTATAGGGCAGTGCAACAAACTAGAGAACAGGACTTTGACGCTAATCAAGCAAGAAGCTCAACGCCAAAGCGTCAGTCAGTGGATGCAACAAGGGCTAGGGAGGAGAATAATTCACCTAGACAAACTACGTCACAAAGAAGTCGTAGAAATAGTGCTCAGCAGCAACAGACTTATTCAATGGAAACCGTACCTGAAGATGCTCAGCAAAGAAATTTCGATGTATTGTCTAACGATTCCAGAGGTGATAAACTAAGATCTAATAATACTGAACCAAGTAATAGGAAACAATCAGAATCGGAGTATGGTCGCAGCCGAGACAGCAAAGGAATGAACGGTGAAGAATATGAGCCAAATCACTCTCAAAGACAACGTGAAAAGATATGTAAATGCTCTTATTATCCAACGGGGAGGAGTACCCGAAATAATCAAAATTATTCTTCATATCCAGCAAGTAATACACAAAGCGACTACTATGAAGTTGATGCAGATTATGATCGTGTCAACGGCCGAAGCCGCCAGGAGGATTACAGAAAAGTCCGTGCATATAATACTGATGTTCCTGAAAGGTACCAGACCGATCCTAGTAACGTCCGCAGACGAAGCGATGATGACAATCGTCCTAGAACTCCAACAACTGATAATTACAGAGAGTATGATTCTGATATGCCTGAGAGATTGCAGACTGGTTTAAGAAACGACAGTAGACGAACCGATGACAATTATCGTTCCAGACCCCCAACAATTGAGAGTTATAGAGATAATCCAGTGTATAATTCTGATACGCGTGAGAGAATGCAGACTGGTTCAAGAAATGGCGGTCGACGAACCGATAGCAATAATCGTTCAAGAAATGAGATTTATAGAGATATGCCTGAGACCGGAGGAAGAAGGTATACTTGTTGTTACAGTAAATACGATCGTGCTAAAGAATCAGCATACAAGTCCCCGGCATATAATAACGATGTAATTGACGACGATGAGTATAATGCATGCGTTAGGCAATGTTTACCTAAAAAATATCAAAGCACTGACTATAATCGCAAAGCCTACAACAGTGACAATGTGCCGGCTGTTGAAGAAAACTTCAGGGGAAATGGTAATTCGAATCTCAAATATGAGGCCGAAGAGAATGGCTATGAAAGACAGCAGGAAAATCGAATCGATGAGTATACTGCCTGTAATTCTGAATGTCCGGTTCATCAGGAGAGTTCAAGGTACGCTCGAAAGTATCAAAATGAAGAACCGGAATATCAGAATCAACAGGCACCTCAAGTTAATCTGTATGTGACTTGCCATTCCGAATGTCCATTTCGCCAGGAGGATGGGTCCAGGTACCAAGATTGTCACTCTCTTAAATATCAGATTGAAGAAAATAACTATGAAAATGATCAGAATACTCGAGCTGAGGAGTATGCAGCAAGTCCGTCCAATCAATACCAGGAAGACTATGGAAAAACATACGAGAACTTTAATAATCAAAACGACGCTAATATGGATTGCCAATGTGAAGAAAGTCTGCTACCTGTGAATATCCAGAGCACAGTGGAGCAAATTACAGATGAGATCAATGTAATTCGGTACGCTGATTGTATACCAGATGAATGTCCGGCTTATCAGGCAAATATTGAAAATCCTGTCGATGAAATGCTAGATTGCGAATGTCCCACAGACGAGGAAGAACTACAGAAACCAAAAGCCGAGCAACCACAACAAGCTGATATGTTTAAGACGAACATAATTTGTCAATGCGAGGCAGCCGTGGAGACTGATCTAGATATGTCATTAAAGGACAGATATACACCACGAAAAGAAAGTGCATGTGAATGTCCCGAAGCAGCCGTGAATGCGACAGTGGTGTCCCAAAACGGGATTGAGGAGAAAAATTACAAATCAAACGACAGGAGTCCGCTAAATCAAAAGCCCCGACCACCAAAAGTGAACAGAAGAAAGCTTTGTTCATGCAAGCCGCCTGTTATATACAAAAATAAAAGCCCTAAATCGCCAAATGGAGTGTCAAAAGCTGAGACATCTAAACAAAGATCTTGCTCACCGGCGGGTACGAAAGCTCGTCCATCTAGCAAACGTCAAAATCGTGTGGAGGATGATAACATAAACAGTAAGTTTAAACGTAATGAAAGTCATGTTATCTGATCGCCGGCATTACCTAGAATTCCAGGGTCTCGGCGGCCAACGATGCAATCAAATTTTTAAGTTGCATAACGGCGGTAAAACCATTAGTCTAGGCGCTGAAGAAAACGGCTATAGTATACAGGAACAGACAGTTGTCTCTCAACCATGTGATGGCATGTCCATAGTGTGCTCATTTTCAGTGCCAGCTGTATTGGCTGAGAAGACAATAGATATGCTGAGCACTCACATTGCAAGCAAAGCGCCGCCAGACGTCGACGTAAAGCCTGCAGGCTCACGCAGGAGTTTGCCGGGAGAAATGCCACCAAAGAATGGCGCATCTGGTACTGAGACGTCAAACCCAGGCTGTCGGTATAGAAGTAATCCATTTTTAAAGCTCAACTACGAGATCTCCAAAGGCAATATAATTGTATGGCATCCTCCGGCCCAAGGCTTCCGAGCCTCGAAGAATTCGTTCAGCATGAAGGATTGTAAGATTGACAATAGCCAAGCTTCAAAGTTGGAGAAATCCACCCCGTCATTATCAACCAAATAGAAATACGATCAACAATGCCAACCGAAAGCCCAATCTAAACATAACTCTAGTTCCTTTACACATATCACAACCACAACCCAACCTTCCATAAAATGTTATTCAACAACTAAAAAAAAAACTGCATTTGACCATTTGGCGTGCGCGTAAAGGGATATTATTGGAACACCCCAGTTTTAAGCACGCTTTAGGGGCGTTACGCATCAGTGCTGTAGGAATATAACACTCTGTTACTCATCTGTTAGGGAGTTTTCGCCCAAAACTTATTGTTTTCCTGTCAATGGAGTTCTTACTTCAATTCTTGTAATTAATTTATGAGTATTTGCTGAAATCATTGAAGCGTAGAACGTCTAATTGATTTTTGTATGTAGCCAAAAACTTGACATCGTAAAAAAGCTCTTCGATTCTACTACATGTATATATGTACCTATTTATATATTGCTTGATCTTTGAATACTACAAATTGGCTTAGAGTACAGTTATTGCAGCTACATACATTGATCTGCGCTGCAAACCGTTTCAGCTAGCTACCAAAATATCCATTATATTATTCTAATTAACTGAAAGACTCAACTGCACATCTTTGTTTTTATCGTTTATTTAGTACAATATCATTTATGCTAATCGCTAGAAGAGAAATCACAAACCTTAAATCTTAGTGTTCTAGAAATACAAGTCGATCATCAATGTGGAGACGCCAGCTCGAAGCTGCTTTCGCTGCCGCCAAAGATCGTATAGTCCGCAGCATCCACGTCCTCGCCATTGTTGTCCAACAGATCGCATAGGGCCAAGATGTACGATTGAGCCATTTGCAGTGTCTCGAATTTGGATAGCTTCTGATCGATCGCGGGCGCTGGCACCACCTCACGCAGTCGATCGAAGGCCTCGTTCAGGCCATTCATGCGCTTGCGCTCGCGTGCATTGGCCGCCTGCCGGCGGCGCTTCTGCACGGTGGGACTGAGGATCAAGCCAGTGGAATCGGATAAGCGACGTGACTCCAGCTTGCGCTTCTTCACCGGCTGCTCACTCTCCACGCTCCAGGCGACGCTCGCCGGCATGGCAAGGGAATCATCATAGCTGGGGATCGATGTTAGCTGCTGTTGTTGCTGTTGCTGCTGCTGTTGCTGCTGCTGCTGCTGTTGTTGTTGGTGTTGCTCCAGGAACTGCCAATCGGGAGTTAGATAGCTGAGCTGGTTGAAAGTCTGCGTTAGATTGTAGTTGGGACTGCCGAGATACTGCGAGGAGCAGTTGTCCTCCTCCGATGAGTAGTAGCGACTCATGGTTGGCGTTCGACTGGACGACTCGAGTGCTGAGCCGCAACTGCTGCCGCTGCCGTTGCCGTTGCCACTGCCTCAGAGACTCGTGTGTGGCACGAGCTGCTGAAGCCACCCTTTGGGCTAGTTGTATAAATATTTTTACCGCCGCGCTGACCAAGTTTGAGGCAAGCAAATGACCCCTTGCCCAGTCAGCCAGGCAGCAAGGATCTTCATCATTAACATATCAAGGATCATCAACAGGGGCGGCTCTCTCTCTATCTCGCTCTCCCTTCCTCTCTCTTTTCAGTGCTAACATTTGGGGGTTAGATATGCGCTCTCTTTCTCTCTCTCTCTCTGTCTGTCTGTCTATCTCTCTTGCACCCGCCTACTACTTTGACCTTTGCTGGTCCGCTCTCGCCTTGGCACGCGTCATAGCTTGCCAAATTGCCGCTATCATGGCATCTGATCTCTTTTTCTATAATTTGTGACTTTCACGCTCAACAGCACACACAGCGCAAGCGAGAGGGAGAGGGAGGATGAGCTACTGTCTGACTCGACTCGGACTCGAACTCAGCTCGTCGACTGGCTGTGGCACATCAATTAACTCGCTGTTGAATTTCTTTAGTGCCTCCCCGTCTAGTGACCATATGTTGCAGCGCAATGCAACCGACACCATATGGCCAGCACCAAGCCGAGCTCTCGACTGGAGTGTTTAGTAAATGTCCTTTGGATTACCTTTTGAATTACCTTCTATTTATATTTGTATTTTTTTTTTTTTTTTTTAGGTTTTTAGCTCGACACGCGACTATTTTGTTGAGCAAGTCTTATACATTTTAGCTTGAGCCGTAGGTCGTACAGCTTTATCAGATAGAAGCTTACAAATGATATGATAACTGAAAAAAACTAGAGAAAAGTGGGTTTTAAAGAGTTTATTTAGATTAAGATTGCATAATTAAATCATTAGCTTTAACGGTAGTTTAGCCATAAAGTCTTCAGTCTAAGTCTTCAGCTACTTAATTGTCAAATTTAGGAGTTTATAAAAAGTCAAACAGTTATTCTTATAATAATAATAATAATAATAATAATAATAATAATAATAACGAATTTTCCTTTTACCATTAGTTTCAATTTTTGTTACAGGCACACTTGATGAGAATTCTGTAAATATATATATTATAATATCATTCATTATATGTACATATGTATGTAAGATATCAGATGTCTGCATCGTTTACCTCGCTTCATCGGAACTTCTCCTTTGTTATGCTTCTAATTGTGTATAAATGAAAATAATATGACCTATTTATACGGTACTGAAAGTACTCAGAAAGCTGCTTCTATCGTTATAAATGCATCTTCATTAAATTAGAGAACAGGAAGTGGGGCCAAAAAACTTTGACTGTGGGTAGCCTGTGAAACGCTCAAAGCATAAGAGAGAGGAAGAGAGAGAGAGAGAGAGAGAGAGAGAGAGAGAGCACGGTGATGCTGCGCATGCACCTACCATTCGCTGGCTTCGGCAGAACGCTTTTGTAGAGAAATATGAAAATCGAGAGAGCTTCGTGGAGCAGCAGCAGCAGCAACAGGACCACAAGAATGTTGTCCAAGTATTTGCATGGCGAATAGTTGACAACATAAACATTGTCGATGCAGCGCTGCAAGCGTTAAAAAGCCAAACGTTTATCAAAGCGGATAAGAGTGAAATTTTAGCCAAAAGACTTTTTCCATTCGAGATTGCAGAGGCGAGTTTGCGGTGCAACAAAATGTGTTTGTATTTGGGCGTCGTGGAGCATTTGGTGGATGTGGTGGCCTATTGTGTCTGCCGGATGCTGGAGCTAACGCTGCTCACCTTCGTGATGATGTGCAACACGGCCAAAGCCAAGCTGAGCAGCAGCAACAACGGCAACAACAACAACCAGCTCGTCCTGATGGAACAATGACCCAGGTTCACGTTTGGACTCCATGTCCATTGCACGGGCCAGTGCCGGGAAGCCGACAGACGCTGGGGCGTGGGCAACGTCTAGGGATTCTCTGAATGGAATATTGAAGTCTACTTTATTTTGGTGTACTTTTTTGGCTTAGATATATGTACAAAATATATATATATATGTATATGTGAATAAATTGCAGGCGTGTATAAATTGAGGTGTCTGAGTGTTGCTTGACTACTGCACAGTGGTTCGAGTATTATTTTTTGTGAAGCTAAAATGTTGTGGATTTTTATATAATTACCATGAATAAATAAATAGATTTGGGAAGAAATTTGTATTTTATTTTGAAATATCTAAGTGTAAAATCAATGTGTATTTATTAAAATACTAAAACACTTAAAATCTGCATATATAATCCGAATACCGAATTTGTTTGCCATCCGGAATGATAATTGCTGAAGAATGGTATTATATTATTTATTTTAATGATAATTAGTTCTCTACAAATCGCTCTGCATATGAAGTTAAAGGGTATATTGTTCGCCTATTCTCTTTTTGTCGTTGTCTACAATAAAGATCTTAAAATATATTTAATATAGAGAGCTTATATACATATCTCATATTTGACCGATGATATTGTCAAAAAGATTTTTTCTGTTCAATCTCTTTTGGGCCTCATGTAGAAGTGAGCTCTGTGTCTATCTCTAATACCATCGTATGGAGTATGGTGATATGGTGATCTTTCAAAATCCTATAGCGAGAGCCCTTTACATATGTATATGTATGTATATTAAAAATATTTCAACTGGACC
This sequence comes from Drosophila navojoa, assembly GCF_001654015.2. The sequence continues at coordinate 53,010 of NW_022046041.1, read as the reverse complement.
CTGAACAAGCATAATGCAGTCATTAATACCTGTTTATGTATCATATCATATAAAAATATAATATAATATTAAAATCCACATTGAAATGTTTTGTGCGAAATGTATTCAATTTGTCCCATTGTCCAACGGAGCCATAACTTAGACTTGGCCTGGGGCAAGGATTTGTCTATTTACATTGTGTGTGTTGTGTGTGTTTGTTGCGTACTATTTGTTGTTTGTGTTTGTGTTTGTGCGTGTGTATCGCAGTGTCTCAGCCATTTATTGTGCTTATTAACATTGCGGAGCCGAAAGCAGCAACCCATTTGCATGATGATAAAGTATCGACTAGGGGCTTACACATGTAGCAATTTATTTATTTTCGCTCTGCTTTTCGGCGCCTCGAAATATGCTACACTCCCTCTCTCATTCTTTCTGCCTATTGTATTCAAATATGCTACTCCTCCTCTCTCGCTCTCTTAGCACTTCAGGCTTCAATTATATTCCCAGTTCTATAGTCTCTATTACAATTGCTATCTCTGTCCCTCTCCTATTTTATCTCTACTGTTATATTTATGTAGTTGTTTACAGTGTTTGTGCTTCTGGCGCTGCTTACGCATAAATTTATTGAAATTGTAGCAAAGTTTATTGCACACGCACAGCACCTAATGGCCCATTATTATTATCATCATCATCATCATCATCATTGTGGGTTAGATTCATTTGCAAGCCTTTATCTGAGCCATAGACTACTTAGCCTAAACCCAATTTTATCTATTTATTGACTTGTTATCAAAGAGCAACAATTATATTCATTTGGGATAGATCAATTTAGGTTCTGTAATCAGAGATTCATTAACTTACCCCTTCGATTCCTTTTACAACTTTAGCTTAATTACCCTTTGGCATGCTCGACTGGAAGATACTCTGACCCATTCAACAAGTTGAAGTCAGAGAGAACATAGAGGAAACACGAACTTTACTTTAGTATTTCTTGCCCGACTAATAAATACCAAAAAGAAATAACACTTCACAATATTGATAGTACTTAGCAAAACTAATCAAAGTACAACAAATTTATGAGCTCATTCAGAGTGTTAATTGTAACAGAACCGAATCTTGATTTTAACAAAATTCCTTCACCCAGTAACAAAAATAAATAAATTCCCAATACCTCATAGCTGCATTTTGGGCATTTTAAATCAAAGTTGGAGCAGTGAAAGCAAACGTGTTTTTAAATTCAACAAAATTCTATGCAATTATGGATGCGATCGATAAGACAGAGGTGAAGCAATCTATTTCTGAAACAAGCGGTGCGACAGAGCTGGGGGACAAAGCGGAGGAAAAACTGGAGGAGAAACCGGAGGAGAAACCGGAGGAGAAACTGGAGGAGAAACCGGAGGAGAAACCTGAGGAGAAACCGGAGGAGAAACCGGAGTCGCCGACCACATCGCAAACGGAGATCAAGGAGCAGCCTGTCGTGTATGACTACATGAAGTATCCCAACAAGAAGAAGGGACGAGTTCTGCACAATCATCACCACAATCGACTCAAGATGAGGAAGAACGTCTCCTTCAAGTGTATCGTAGAGCTGGTGACCTATACGGACGATTGGAAAATGCAGACAACCCAAAGCAAACTGCGCACTGAGGATCAGCAGGTGCGTCTCATATATCTAGATATATATATGTATATCTATTCATTTCCCTTATCCCCCCGCATGCAGAGAGAAAGATCCAAAAATCTGAGACGCAACTTTTGATAATCGATTGATTTGAATTGCACATCATTTTTAAATGTATTTTGTGAATTTTATGTAATTAAAATCGAATACAGAAATAAATTTAGTCAAGACACTTTATCGTAGAAGATGTATGTGAATATTTCTATAATAAGAAGATAAAATGTGTACAAATTTATATATACAGATCTAACTATCTTTGGATATTTTGCTAAACATATTGCAACGCAACTTGTTCATGATGTTACATATCACATATTCGCCCCGATCCTTGCCCTCAAAGTCGCCCGTCTTGATGCCCTCCTCCATGGTGCGCAGCATTTCGCTCCACAGCGCCTCCGCGCACTGATGATGGCCCAAATGGTGCAAGAGATCGACACAGGTAGACACGATGCCATACGGACTGAGCATTTTGTAGTTGGTCAGCGATAGTTTCGTTTGCAACGGCTTGAACACCGCATGATGATCCCCGATTTCGATGGACGAGAACAGATTGGAGCCACCGCAGATGGCGCTGCAGATGGTGGCCATGAATGTGCCGTAGAGATCGCTGGTCACCACCACATCGAAGTTCTGCGGTTCGAGTATGAGACGCGCTACACAGCGATCCAGTTCCATTGGCTCCGCATTAATGTCGGGGAATTCGTTCTTCACCAAATTTGAGGCGACGTCCAGCAGGACGCCCTCGGTCTTGGGCCACTCGGACGACTTGTGCACAATGGTCACCTTTCGCCGCTTCTTCGCAATGGCCACCTTGAAGGCAAAGCGTAAAAATCTCTTGATGTCCTTGCTATTGATGACGCGCAGGCCCTCGATGACGCCCTCCACCGGCGAGTACTCCAGCTCGGCATAGTTGCCCATGTTGTTCTGTGCGATCAGCTGGATATCGACGTTCGGAAAGCGACAATTGAAGCCGGGAAAGCTGCGCAAGTTGGTCATAAAGACATGCAAATCCAGATCGTTGCATATTTTCAACGATTGGCTCTTCGCCTTCGCGTCGTGCTGTATGTCTACATGAATCGCAGCACGATTGCGCAACACCGAGTTGTAGTACTCCTGGCCCTGGTTCACGAAGATGCGCTGCACATCGACCGGCACCCGGGCGCTGCTCAGCAACGAGGTGACATACTTGGCGCCCTGTTTTCCGATTATGGTCTCGCCACAGAGCAGGGTGACATGTGTGATGCCCCCATATTTGGAACGGGGCAGAACACTGACGTCCTTCGTGCGCAGCTCGCCCTTGATCACGGCTGCCGTGACCCCCATCACGTTCGCATCATCGCCGTAGTTGCGCCTCCACAACTGGGAGAGTCCAATATGATGATGATATTGACTGTTCCGCAACCGTCGCATTGTAGCGATACAAATTTAGTTGGAAAAAAATTTGGAAATAAAATAATTATCTAAAAATTTGGCCTCAGCTTACTAAGCTATGAGATATGTGGCTGTCAAGCCCCCAAAGCCCCATAATCAAACATGACAGCAAATTGATCTCGAAACATTTTATTCTCCAAGTTGTTGTTGTTGTTAGTTTAACCGATTTGGTATGATCTTCATCGGCTATGCGACAAAATCAACGCCCGTCCCTCCGCATGTCACTTATATGTCCCAGCAGACGTTCTTCTGCGCGCACGGACAACCATCGACTCCATAGTTGCCAATCAGGATTTCAGTTTGCGTTCCCTTCTCCTGTGGATTCACATAGTCGTACACGTACTTGGTGTAGTACTTGTCCGGCAAGTAGTATATGGGTATCTCCTTGACGATGCGTAGGTGATCCTTGAGCAGCATTTCCCCCATCTCTGGTGAAGTGTACCTGGCCCTCACACTGTACTGCTTCTGCTTGACCTGCCGCAGCGTCGGCTCCAGGTGGAGATGATAATGCGGTATGAACTCATCCAGATTCACATCCAGCTCGTCCAGCTGCTTTTGGCGTATGATGTCGCATTGCTGGCAACGACATTTGCCGCCATGATAGCAATACCTCTTCTTGCCATCTGTATCGACCATCATCAGTGGAACGCATTTTGGCTTCTCGATTGGCTGAGGCTCCGTCTGAGTTGACCTCGTGGCCTGTGGTGGATCCGAATACATCATGGCACCGAATGTGTTGTCGCAAACTGGGAGAATTCAATGATGGAATGGAGTTGCTGACAACAACAAATTTCGTTTCTAACTGAGACCAGTTGACATAAATACGACAAGCAACGAGACATGTAAATGTATTCGATTTTATTTATGGAGCAAAGCAGGCCACGATTATATGCCCAAGATGGTACGAAGGGCACTCTGTAGATCCAATCTCTCACATTAGAGTATAGCTGGAGAGAGCAACTGTCTGCTCTCTCGATCTATACTCTGAGGGGAAAGAATGGTTACAGAGCAGCCTGGACATCGATGGGCAATTATGGTAGGTCAGGCTCTATCAATCTCTCAGCTGAGAGTGTGATTGGAGAGAGAAGTTTCCTTGACATCTATAATCAGAAGGGAAAGAAGGCTGGGAGCTGCAACTTCTTTGGCATGGCCTGATCGTAAATGGGAGATCTCCCCAGCCTCCCTCAGTTGAGAGCATAGTTTGAGCAGCAGCTGCTTTGCATTGCCAACTCAATCGACACTCTCAAGTGAAGGAATGTCATTATCATCAGAGCCAACTCCTAGGCAACGGTCCTTGAGACTCAAGCTAGATTATCCGGCTATCATTCTGGAGCATCGTGTCTGGACCCGAGCAGTAAACATTTTTGCTAATATCCTTGTAGACTTTGCGAGGCTTAACCAAGCCGCAGTTGGGGCACGTACGGACGTATGCATTGTCCGCCCTTCGCTCCGACTCAATTAGTTGGGCATAGTAGCGCTTCAGCTCGCGATAACGCAGCTCTCGCTCGAATTGTTTTAGCGCTGGACATTGTTTGATCTCGAATTGCTCGTCTTGTTCCAGAACCTCGTTAGGCTTTTCGGCTTTTGGTTTGCCTTGCTTGGCCTTCGGCCTCCTGGGCTTTTTTGGCAAAGGAACGACACTCGAGATGGGCACTTCAAAGAAGGTCTCTGTGTGCTTGTAGGTTTGTCTCGCTTCGTGGTTGCCGTTGGATATCTTGCGAATGACATAGTCGTTGGGCGAGGTCAACGAGCCACGGAACGAGAGCCTATACCATTTCGGATGATAGGACATTTGTCGCCTGCTAATTCGAATGGCGTTAAAATTTTGAATATTTTATCAAAGCAATGTGAGACGAAATAAAGTAAAAAGAGAAAGTGAGAATGGAGAGTACAAAATGGGCTGGTTACAATCTACGCAGATAACAGCGAAGATCTATGGGTAAGATAGGTAGGATAATTCTATATAGATAACAGCCTCGTATAATACAGAGAACATTCAAGTTCAGTTGCAAACAATTTGTCTAGCTAACAAGAAGCAAAAATAGAAAATGTCTCTGATAGTCGAGAATGAGATCCAATGGCTGACGGAGATTATTTTGCCAAAGATTCTGCGTAATGGAAAACTTCTCGATGACTACAACGAATCGCTGGCTGAAACATTCGAAGTGAAGAGCGTTGAAATCAATGTAATTGGCGTCGATGAGGCGTACATGCTGACCATATGCTACAGAGCTACGATCGAGCTGAAATATGCAGGGCAGCAGCTGCAGAAGAAATTAGTAGTAAAGGTAAAACCAAAGAGCTTATCGTAGCTTTAAATACTATTTTATAGCAGTTAGGCAAGACAAGGAATTATATTAGAATCTACGTGACGATGATAACCTAAGCTATATTTACAATGATTTGCACAGAAAACGCCCAAGATATCGAGCGACCTATACAATGTGATACAATTTGATAGTCTGTTCAGCAATGAAGTTATCTTCTACACCGAGATACTGCCAGTTATCCAGGAGCTGAGCAACGGCAAGTTCGCTGCGCCCAGATATTATTATAGCGAGATCAAAGCGGATGCTGCGCTGATTATACTGAGTGATTTTGCCTCCGATGGCTGGAGTGTCACCAAAGACCTGTACGGCCTGAGCCTGGAGCATGCCCGCATAGCAGGTGAGTCTGCAAAATAATTTCAGTTTGCTAAATAGATATATTTATATTTGTAAATTTGCAGTTAAGTACCTGGGCACATTTCATGGCTTTGGCTTTGCCATGAAGCACACGCAGCCGGAGCGTTTCCAGCAGCTCACTGCAAAGCTGCGGGAAGCTCGTTACGCCAAGGAGACGCTCAGCACGGAGTGGGGATTGAAGCATAAAATCAGCCTGAGGCGAGCCGAAGGAGTCGTAGCAAAATATCAGCCACAAATGGACAAGGAATTCATTAGGAAATTCCAGCAACTCGTCTACAGTTATATAGGCTATGGACGCCAGAGAGTGGCGCCGCGCGAGCCCCTCTCCACACTCTGCCATGGCGACTATCTGAGGAACAATGTGGCCTACAAGTACGACGCGGACAGCAGTGGAACGCCTCTTGATATCATGATGTTCGACTATCAGACAATGCGTGTGTCCTCGCCCATGATAGATCTGTCCGTCTTTCTGGCTCTTTCCCTGCTCGCCGAAGTGCGCTATGCGAATTTCGATACTCTCTTCGATGACTATTGCAATGCCTTGGCTGAAAGCTACAGAGAACATTCAAAGCAACAATTGCCGGAGTTCTTAAGGTACAGTAGGGTAAGACCTCGATCGGTCCATATTAATAGCTTATTTACCTTCTTGCAGTCGCGAGAATTTGCTAAAGGAATATATCCGATTCTTACCCTATGCCATACATATAACCTCCTATTTTCTGATGTCGCTCGTTGCTCCACCTAAAAAATCGCCGGCAGAAAACTTCGAGTCACAGATCTCCACCAAGGAAATTGTGCAGACGGCCATGCATCAAGGCGGCGAGTTGGTGGATCGTGAAATAGCTCACCAGCTTAAGGAATTATACGAACTGAGCCGCTTGCACAACGTGCAAATAGATGAGCATATTGATACATCCAAGTGGTCTGAAGAGGCTGCCAAGTTTGTAAATGAATCAACTGAACTGTACGGAATTGATTGAATTTTGCAAAGTAATATACATAGATGCTCTTCACAGGGCTTCCTACCACATAGCAAATGTCTTATCTTATCTCTATTATTATTGTTTTAATTACTAGGGGGTATACATATACAGAGTCTACATTCTTTCTACCTCACTGCGATAAATTCGTAAACATTTCGGATTACACCAAACGAAACAATGTTAGGTAAATCAATCACGTATCCACACTCACGCGAATAATATGTATATGTATATATATATATATATGTAAGTATGTGCTACATATGCATATACATGTATATATTTGTACTATTACACACGATCGTCGATTGTCGCTTAAAACTTGGCCACATTGCCGTCCAACTAGTAGTTGCTTGTTATTCACGAAGCCGAATGGTTCTCGACGAATGCTTAGATAATGGCGTTGTGTGTTGATAAAGAAATCGACTGGCTGACCAGTACAATTTTACCAGAGATTCTGAAAAATGGTCGTCTGGTTGATAATTACAGCGAAGCACTGCTGCCGAGCTTCAAGGTTGGGGATATCACAATCGCTGTAATTGGACCCGAGGAGGCCTTCATGTTGACACAATGCTATCGAGCGACAATTCAATTCGAATACGCCGGCGAGAAGTATCAGCGTAAAATGGTTGTTAAGGTGTGTTACGTACTATATATGTACATACATGCATACTTAACTGTAGAAGCATTATATTATTTAAATCTACTATGGATACATAGGCTATACTATACCATATATGTATACACCAAATGAACTTTGCTTTACATTATATACTTCATTTACAATATGACTATATTATATGCATCACAAACTATAATTAACTATGTAAACATCATAAGCTATACTATATTAAGCAATTTGTATGTGGGACAATGGGATTGCGCCAACAAAGCTACGCTCAATTGATTCCCCTCTCTCTCTCTCTCTCACACACACAGAAAACGCCAGAGATCCCAGCTGAGGCTTACAACGACGCTCAATTTGAGAACTTATTTCACAACGAAATTTGTTTTTATACGGATATACTGCCCATTATACAGAAACTGAGCGATACCAAGTTTGCTGCGCCCACGTATTATTATGGTGAGATTAAAGCGGAGTCGGCTGTGATCATCTTGGGTGACTTTGCATCGGATGGCTGGAGTGTGACAAAGGCTAGATATGGTTTGAGTCTGGAGCATGCGCGCATTGCAGGTGAGTTCAAAGATGAGCAGAGTAAACAGTTATTCTTATTCTCTATTTTCCTCACACATTCTCAGTCAAATATCTGGGCAGATTTCATGGCTTTGGCTATGCTCTGAAGCACAATCAGCCTGAACGTTTCAAGGAGCTTTCAGGCTGCTTTAGAGAATCACGTTTTGCCAATGACAACATTAGTCCCGAGTGGGATTTAATATCCAAAGTTGGACTGCAGCGTGCGGCTCAATCAACCCACAAATACCATCCCGAAGTGGACAAGGAGTTTATCAAAAAGTTTCAACAATTGGTGTACAAAAGTGTGGGCTATGGGCGTCAACGCGTGGCGCCTCGCGAGCCCCTCTCCACACTCTGCCATGGCGACTATCTGAGGAACAATGTGGCCTACAAGTACGACGCGGACAGCAGTGGAACGCCTCTTGATATCATGATGTTCGACTATCAGACAATGCGTCTGTCCTCGCCCATGGTAGATCTGTCCGTCTTTCTGGCCAATTCTGTGCTGGCAGATGTGCGCTATTCAAATTTCGACACTATTTTTGATGATTATTGCGAGGCGCTGTTTGAGAGCTATACGAAGCAATCTAATGAACAACTTCCAGCATTCTTGAAGTAAGATGATGTAATGAAGTTTATACAGCTTGTAATTAATTTTTCCTTTCAGTCGCGAGACTTTGCTGCAGGAGTACATACGCTTTTTGCCATATTCGCTGGGCATTTCAGCTTCATTCCTCCCGTGGCTGGTCGCACCGCCACAACTTACGACCGCTGAAATGTTCACTCAACAACAGTCCCAGGCGGAAATTGTTGAAGCGTCCATGACACAAGGCGGCGAAATTGTTGATCGTGAAATTGCCCACCAGATGAAGGAAATGTTTGAGCTGAGTCAATTGCATAATGTTCAAATTGATGAAGATATTGATAACAGCGAATGGATTACAAGTGTTAATTTTGCATATGTAGATAACAATTCACGGGAGCTTTGTCATTGTGAATGAGCAAAAATAAATATTGCCAGATGTAATGACTTTTACTTTTTAGAACAAGTAATGATTCGTGCTGATAGCTAAGTAGGATTTTGGTCACATACATATGTACATATCTACACATTTTTGTTTAATCCCAAACAAGTTCTATGTAGTGTGTATGTTGATTAACTGTAGATAGCAGGTGCCAGCTGATTAAATTGGCATAAAAAGCCGCATAGCCTATGTGGCAACTCCGGTTTTTATGACGATAATAAATCGTTTTTATTTTTGGATATGCAGCTGATTGCCACCGACTATGTGGCAGCACTCTTATACGAATCGTCTGGCAGCACTAACACATATTTAAGAACAACAGGTTCTTGCTGAATTTTAGCAACAAATATGTTTAATCCTTCTCGACAGCAAGTGCTGCGGCTTTATAAGCATCTCATCAAATACGGCAATCATTTAAAGCTAACGGATAAGAATTATTTCCTTGGTCGAGTGCGACACGAGTTCCGCGAAAATAGACAACTAACAAACGCTCAAGAAATTGAGTTTAATTTTAAGGTACGCAGTTATATCACTAGAAAAGGGAACTAAATTTCATTTAAATTATTTACTTAGCGTGGCGAAACATTGCTGAAAAAAGGGCGCATACTCTAGTAATGCTCAAATTGCGTTCCTTAGCTGGTTCACTCTCCAGCAATCTCTGTCGGCTGGCCTCCAACGCCCACTTGGACTACTCACGTTACCCAACCCTGCAGGAGTCGGATATTGAGGAGACATTGATGCGTGGCAGCGGACCCGGAGGACAGGCTGTAAACAAAACCAACAATTGTGTCTTTCTGCGTCATCTGCCCACGGGCATCACAGTCAAATGTCATCTGCACCGCTTGGCCTCCAAGAATCGCATCGAAGCCCGTAAAATACTGCTGGAAAAACTTGATGTTCACCTAAACGGAGAGAAGTCCATTGCAGCACAGCAGAAGGCGCTTGATCAGAAAAAGTCAACGGAGCGCAAACGCCGGCAAGGAAAACTGCACGAGATGAAAAAGAACTGGCAAAATCGTGAGCGCGAAGAGAGTGAATGAATGAACCGAAAGACTTGTTAAACTTTAAAATTTGGGTTTTTATTCGAGCACTACTACCAGCTGGCGAAGTCGCCGAAACCATTGGCAACTTTTTTCTTTTTCGCCGGCTGCGCAGCTGGCAATTGCTCTTGAGGATCTGGTTTCTTAGGTGCACTTGGTTTAAGGTATTTTCCAACTCCTGGACGATATACTTTCAGTGGCTCGTTCATGCGTTTTTGCTGCTCCAGCTTTGTCGCTGCCACCTGCTTACTGGCCGCCTCTTCGGCGCGTTCTTTGGCCAACTGTTCTACGGCTTCCTCGAACGGGTTGACAAACACTTGAGCATTCTCTATGATAATGTCTTCGATGGGCCGATCTTTGTTGTCCACCTCAATATTCTCCATTTTCTGCAGCGTCTCCAATCCGCCAACAAGCTTGCCAAATATTGTGTGCTTGCCATCGAGTTGCTTGCACGACCGATAAGTAATGAAGCTGCAAGGAATAATTTAAGTTATTTGTTTAAGTAACATAACCAGCTTTACTAACAACTGAGAGCCATTTGTATTGGGTCCTGAATTGGCCATGGAGAGAATGCCCCGTCCCGTGTGCGAAAGATTTGGCTTGAACTCGTCCTCAAACATTTTACCCCAAATCGATTTGCCGCCAGCTCCAGTGCCTGTTGGATCACCACCTTGTATCTAAGAAGAAATTAACGTTACTATCAGTTAAATATAGCTTTAAATATTACTAACTATAAAGTTCCGGATGGAGCGGTGAAACAGCACATTGTTGTAGTAGCCGTCTGCGCAATGCTTTATAAAATTATCGCAAGCGCGTGGCGTCTGATCACAGTAGAGCTCCAAGTTGAGTGGCCCGAAATTTGTGTTAAGTCGCACGTAGCCCTTCTTCTTGACGCGCTCGTACTTAACCAAATCGTCATCTATGATGGCTGCCTCGATCTGGGAGACGGGCACCATGGCAGTGGACGTAAAGCTGGCTGCCACTGCACCAGTCGAGTAGTGAGCCGCATTAAATTTGTCTGCAGTGCGCTTCGACGTTGTGGGTGCTTCTTCTGCTGGCTGGTAATCCTTTTGTAGCTGTGCGAGGGTCTCTTTTGTTTCCATATTCATTGTCTTGATGCGTCCCTGGGGATCTTTTCGTTCCAGCTGCTCTTCAGCCGATAAAACACGCAGGTTTTTCTTGATGTGATAGAATTTGGATATGTCGAACTTTTCTAAATGTTGCGGATCTTGTATGGTTATAATATCCTTGCGCTGGAATGGTGTGTCATCAATTAAATCCTTCCAGTTCTTGGTCTTGATGTTAAGCTGGTCAATTGCCTCCCAGCAGTAAACATTGCCCGTTGTACCCACAGCCACAATGTGTGAGTTTTTGCTGAACGGCTTGAAGAGAGCTGGACAATGGTATTCATCATTGGCATTTTTATAAAAGTTGAGCTTCAGCAAGGACTTGGAATCCATTTTTTGACCAGTAATGGGATTCACTTTGAACGCCTTCAAGAAATTTAGAATGGCCTCATATTCAAAGACGTTTCCATTAGGATCGCAGTATGGCGTTTCAAATGGTGCCATGGTTATACAGCAATTGCCAAATGGCAAACGTTTAAATTTAATATGCTCATTTTCCAAAGATTCCACCTTTTTGCCACCATAGAACTCGCTCCACTCGGTGTACGTTAGGTACCTGCCAAAACGTGTTATCAGTTACTCCATAATTAGAGATTAAGCTTTAAATCTTACATTTTATCCTTTTGATGCTGTCGTTTACCCATTTTGCAGGCTTTTTATGCAATTACAAGTCACAAGTAAACAAAAACAATCTTCGCAATTGTATTGGATATTCCATCCAAACGATAAACTATTTGATATGCGGTCTATCGATAGACTCTGATAGCAACTGTATTTAACAGCTGTTCAGAGCTGCGGTCACATTGTCAACCCAAGCTGAAGCCGCGTCAAATTTGTTATTGTTGATATTTAATTAATTGATCATAAAATATGTCGCAGCCGATTAAAAATTGTGTGTCGGAACCTAATATTGAGGAAGCTTTCCAAAGGCACAGTCCAATCGCAGCCAAAGTGAAGGCAGAATATGATAAAGCATTAATAGATTTGTTTGCAGATATGGGGTAAGTCTTTTGGTGTCTTTGAATTGTATGTTATTGATATATTTATATTGCAATTGTAGACCCATTTGCCTGGAGCCATTTGCAGCCATTCTATTGGAGCACGAGAACACAATTCTGAACAAAGACACTTTAATAGAGCGTGTGCGCATGCGCATGAGCCAGCTGCTGCCCAAGATCAATGAAAATTTCTTTGTTTCCAATGATGTAGGCAAAAAATTAATAACCCTTGAGGTACTCAAAGAAAAATTTGAACCCTATAAAGGCACAAACTGGTAACTGGAGGCTATGATATACATATCCTGAATATTACATTGAAAATATAAATGTTACAGGCAAGTGCATAAGCTGACACCTGAGGAAAGGACAAGACCTGTGCGCATGCGTCTTATGGATTCCAGCATTAGATTTATACAAAAGCAGATACAGGGACAGGAAAAAGCCATAGAGGCAAGCTTGCATTCATAATTGCTTTCTCTGCATAAATTTGATTATTATTTCCATCTATCGTTCTAGATTGCCTTGGCAAAGAGTAAAGAGAACCGGGAACGCATTCAAAACATTCAAAACGAACGCGTCAAGCTTTACGCCCTCATGCAACAGCAAATGAGTTACTACGAAGAAATGGAGCCAAAACTAATGGATCTAATAAAAGTAATGATAGGAAATGTAGATTAGCTTAAAACTTCATAATTGTATATACTCCAAATTAGAAATAAATTTAAAGCAGTTCATTGTGAATATTCAACATTTATCGAATATTTCAATTAATAGACTAGTTGATTAACTTCAGCCACTCTTCAGCTCTTTGCAGTGATGTAATCAGTGGGGAAAACTTTTTCGGCATACATAATATTGTTGGTAATGTTGAACAGCATGAAATTATAATGATATATCAAAAGTAGATTCTAATTGCATATTCTATCAATTAAACAGCATTATTTTGTATCATATCATATGCTTATTAAATACTTGTCGATTATTACCACTGGTCAGTGTTAGTACACATACATTTTTGAATTTTAACGAGTATTTTAATATACACCAGAGCTATCGAAAATTGAGTTAATCGTCTGATCAAGAATCGCCTCTTTGAGCTTAACAGCAGGATAACAGCGGTATGCAGTAGCGAAAATTCGCGTTTCATCATTGAGCAGCTTTTCATTATAATTTATTCAGTCCTTCAGTTAACATCGTTTTGCTTCCAAGTTTTAAATATATAAAAAATTTTTTAAGCATACATTTTTTGAAATCAAAAGTTAAACGTTTGAAGAGTCTGTTTTACTATTTTTTTTTTCTTTTTTTGTAAATGCTGCGAGTGAAATTTTTTACCAAGCTTTTATTATTATTCGTTTTCCGGCTGTGAATTGTGTCAATTCTTTTTATTTTACAAGTATTGCACTTTTCACGGCCGGAAAAAGGGTAAAATATTTAACACGTATTAATTCGCAGATACATATATGTATATATTGTATAGTCTGCAATATGTGCTTCATTCGCTACTATATTCCCGCCAAGTAAGTTTCAAAAGTAAAAACGAAAAATGTAAAATTTTCAACTGCGCTTGTAGGACGGTATTTGTGACAATATGAAATGATGAAATAATTTTATTCACCATATTGCACATCTCCCGGCCTATAAAAGAGTTGTGAACTCGTCCATTAAAAATAAATGTGTACTTGAACTAAATTTTCACTATAAATATCATTTAAATGTATTCATTTTTAGGCCGTGCTATGTGACAATATGTATTTAATTTGTATTCATATTGCACATCTCCCGGCCTACAAGTGTAAATGCAAAATTCAACACATAATTCATAGTTCTATGGTATGTCTGTATGTAAATAGAAATTGTACCGCAGCATTTTTGTGCATGAATATGTATGCATAAAAGTAGAGTCCCGTTAGAAGATTGATCAGCTTTAAGCGCGATGAGTGCGAGCGAGACGAATAGAATGGCGCCGTGCAAAATCTGTTTTCTTAGAAATCCGACGTTAACTTTGTGCCGTCGAACTTTTTCAGATTCTGCTTTAGCCTTCCTTCCGCTCGCGCTTTTTAACATTTTCTTTTTGAGCTGTGTATATCTGTGCATTTGTGTATGGATAATAGAATAGTGGCAGACGCAATCTTTGCAAAACAATATGGCAAAAATTCAAATGATGTATATAATATATGTTTTTTATATTTTTGTATTTATATTTGATATATATTTTAGCTACAAACAATATGTGCAAGATTGAATATTGTGCCTCAAATGTGATTTTTTCGCAAAATTGTTAATTTTGAAATTAACGTCATTTTTCAAGTAGCGCCACCTGGTGTAATATTTAGATATTTAATCGTGCGCGTGTATAACATGCGTTTAGCCCAGACAACAACCTACAGTAGAACAGATAGCAAAACAGTCTAAATATTTTTTTTCTAAATTATGGTAGTATAATAAGTGTACGTACATATGTATGTGGTTAGCAGGGATAGTAACCGTTTTGTATGTAGCGAAGAGCGTACTGTAATCTTGACAGTTAAATTTGAATATAGCGTGCTAAACAAATAATTATAAAAATTATTAATTAAATAGCTAGCTCTTTTTAAATGACAAAAAAAAAAAAAATTTTTTTATAAAATAGGTAGTGTTAGATTAGACCACAGAATGGAAATAATTTAATTTTGGTTTGAGAATTTGCATTTAAGCTTTGACTGTTTGTAAATCACTGACGTTAATTAAAATTTAATATTAATTTGCGACTTTAGGAATGGTGTTAAATCAATCATTTTAATAGGCATTTGTTTGATGTTCGCTCTAATGTAAGAGGCAAATTTAATTAGCGCGCATCGTTGGCTGCATTTGTTTTCACGTCATTTACCGTTGCGCATTAGCCCGCCTACTGGGAAGCAGGTGGGGGGCACTGCAAGTGGCCAGCTGGACTAATGATAGGCGCAGAGCTTTTGGCACATCAGCTGCTTTACTGCCCATTCATTGGAAAACTAACAAGAGCAGAATGCAGCTGTGTATGAGTGGGGGAGGGAGGGAGAGAGAGAGTGTTTGTGAATGCGCATTGCCCAGCAATAAAAGCTGTGCATTTTGGATGGAAGAGCACGCGCGACCAACAAGTGTGAAATTGAGTGCATATAACGTGGCATAATGGCGCTCTGTAGACCCGATCCAAATGACCACCAAAAGAACGGTTCTGGCTGCTTAAAGAAGCGGAAGTAGATGCTCAACATGCAGTACAGTGAACTCCAGCCTAAAGTACTTACCAGGGTCTGCTATCACAACACATCATAGATAAGCGCAGCTGAGAACAGCGACAATAATTAAATGTTTGCTTTAACTACATATAACAATAACAAAGGCCACATTATGTAATTGCTTGGAAAAAATGGAAAAATGAAATAACAAACAAAACTTTGCTCTCCCACAATTTCTCATCTTCTCATTGGCAGCCGGCTGATTTTTATCAGCAAAAAGTTGAGCGACTGTGTATGAATGTGTGTGAGTTGTACTGAGAGCGATCCTGCAAGCATGGCTGCCGCAAGCTTCCACTGAAGTGCTCTCTCAGTTTCGCTCTAATGCAACCAGAGCAAAAGCTCAGCTTTGACTAATTGAATTGTTATTGTCTCTGGGATAGCTAAATTATGCACATAAACACATCACGTTACTATTATTAAATTGTATATTACACTTAATTATTGTTATGAGCGCATTAAAACTTTTGGAGCGCCCCGCGCAGCAGCTTAAAAACTTAGCAGGCGCTGCATAGTGTAGCACCACGGGCCACAGTGGCTCAACGAAGCGAGCGAAAAAACAACAACGGCAGACGTCACGCGCAAGCGTCGCTGCCGCAGTCCGTGTCGACGTCGACGTTGAGCTCAGCTCAACTGATGCTCGGCTGGCTGTAAGTATTCAGTTACCTCGCGACCATCGTGCGGCCTGGACGTATTTTCGCCGTGTGAAGTAAGGCGCGCTGACGAACTGTGTTCACGTTTCTCTGTTTTCGTCTCTCTGTATGAATGTATTGATGTGTGAGTGTGTGTGTGCGTGCGTGTCTGTGTGTTTTTTGTGTGTTTATTTGCCGTTGATTTGCTGAGTTTTCGACGTTTACCACTAGCCGTTGGCCAGCAGCAGCCTCGGCCGCTACTTGGACTGGCATTCTCTTTAGCACTACAGCTTTGTTTCATAATCTATGTATGCCCGTGTGTGTATGAGTGTGTGTGCTGTGCATGTGTTTGACTGACTGTTAAAGAATACAAATGATATGTGCGGTTGGCTCTTGTGGAGCATGTGCCGTTGTTTTTCTCTGCCCTGTTCTTTTGTGCAATCTAATATATAATAACGCCGTTTGTCTTTCCGTTTCGACCAATTAGAGACGAAATTAAAAATATATATAACTCATATTTCGGCGGTGGCGAAAATGCTTGCAACTCAACAACTTTGGCATGCCTTATGCCTGGCAGCTTTCGTATATTGTGGATTAGCGCATGCGAAGGGTAAGTAAAAAAATCAAAACAAAAATACATTTTTGTATACTTGCAAAATAAACGAGCTTTTTGTTCATACATACAACTGCAATTGAGCTTTGACTCACACACACACACACACACATGCGCATGATGTCATTTTGTGGGCAATGAAATTCGAAAATGGTTATTTCGCCGCAAAACTGACCTCGTTTTCGCTTGAACTGCGCTCGCTCGATCTTCAATAGAAGTGGGTGCATGTTTGTGGGTGAGTGTGAGTGTTAGCGCTGAACGGTTTATCAGGGCAGCTTTTGTTTGCTTAAAATAGGAGAAATAAAAAAAAAGTTAAAAGCGAAGCAAATGACTCTGACAACGAACTTGGCTAATAAAGTGTACCTCCAGCGTGGGCCCTACCATGATTCACATCGTGTGTCTGCCTGCCTACCTTATAAGCACTGCCCAAACACCCCACCCACAAGGCGACGCGCTCATCAACTTATGCAGAGCCACAAAAACAAAGCCTCACACATTAGTCATTAACTTGCAAGTTGCCATACGGAGTCAGACTCACAGACACAAACAACAAAAGCGGCAAAAAACAAAAGCCGAGAGAACAACAGCAAAGCAACAAAAATGAAAAAGAAAAACACCCACACAACAGTCAACAGACAACAGCCAACAGCCAACGAACAGTGAACAACACAACAGGAAGGGCAACATGACACGCTGAAAATGAACTGAAAAAAATTAAATACTTTGTATGTAAAGTTAGAAGAAGAAGAAGAATAGCAATAGCAATAGACTTGAAGTGTTCATAAAACGTATTGTTAGCCTACGAAAAATGCTAAATGAGAATTAATATATACGTAGTAGCAATTATGGTTAAAATTATTTAAATTAAAAAAATTTTCAATATATGTATAATACATAAGATATGCTTTATAAATCTTTACAACTATATATGTATGTTCATATTTATAACTATAATTAAATATTGTGTGATAATTATCTAAATTTTATGCGAACTTAACTGGATTTTGTCTAAATTAAAACTTGTTTTAAAAAACAATATTTGCGGATTTTAACTGTATTTATATACGTTGAAAACATCAAAATATATATATATACCACTAAAACAAAAAATGCTTTAACAGCTAAGAAAGTCTTAAGTAAACAGTGTGAGATAGGGAGTGAGAGCAATAAGCGAGAGATAATTAAACAGTGAAACAGAGTCTGCTATATCGAGAGATGAATAAAAGTAGAGAGATCTATATAGATTATTCATTCACATCTGTATCTGATTTGTTTGGCTCTATATATTCTTAGAGAGATTTAAGTATTTGGACATAAAAATATTTAGAGAAAGATAGAGAGCAGGTGAGAAAGTTGCAGAGACAAAACTGAGACGTAATGAGACAAATTTAGAGTTCGATATATAGAGAACAAGATTTATATTCTTATAGAGAATGAATTAGAGAGGGTTATCATTCTCTTGAATGATATATATATATATATATACATATATTTATATATACATGTGAGCTGACGTGCTGCTGCTGCTTATTAAAAAGCAATCAGACACTTCGATATTTTTACTTATTATGAGTACAGCAAAAAGCGAAGAAGAAGAAGCAGCAGCAGCAGTAGCCACTCGCATGACATTGGCCTTTGTGTGAGTAAGTCTGAGTACTGCCTGACCATATACGATTATATATATATAAAAAAAAAGAAAAAAAAGCCAAGCAGCTTTATTTATAAACGCGAAACTCAAGTGCAGAAAATGAAGCGATAAAAAAAAATGAAAAAAAAAAAAAAAACCGCGCGACAGTCGAGAGCGTGTAGGCGAAACAGGTCTCAATTGAGTTGGCTAAAAACAAAATGCAGCCTAATGTGTCCAAACAGCAAAGCAGATACAGAACAAATATATATATATATATATATATATATATA
>NW_022046041.1:20548-34447 GCF_001654015.2 Drosophila navojoa | reverse complement strand
TATATTTATATATATATATATATATATATATATATATATATATATATATTTGTTATATATATTATAAGGCAGACATAATTTACGAGAGCGCGCAAGAGGCTACTTCATAGCCGGCATGGCAGCTGTGTGGCTGACTGGCTGACTTGTAGCATCTGTGGCAGACAGAAAGCAACAGCAGCGGCAGCGGCAGCAAAAGCTGAAAGCTGAAAGCTAAATTACGGGGCTGCCAGCATGGGGCGTGTCACAAAGAAACTAAGAAACAAATCAGTGCTAAAGCGAAACTCCAAGAAAAAGTAAAAGTTAAGGGAAATCTAGCAACAGCTTAGCTAAGCCAAGCCAAAGGAAAGAAAATCTGTTAGCTAACCATAATTATTTTCGTGTATGCACATTGCTGGAAAGAATACAAAAACATGTCAGAATGATCTCATTGGCCTGAGACCTCTTGCTCGTCAAGCGTCACAGCCGAGCGCACAAAGACTTTGACTGCGACTTCGAGTTCGACGTGGCTCAGCCTTAAAGGCAACTGACAAATCATCGAACTGTGATTAACTCGTTTAATTGCTGGCTAAGCAGCGCACGCGACGTCGACCTTGCCTTGCCCGTAAGGCTGAGGCCCTGCCTAAGTCTGTACTCCCCCCTCTCCCCTCTCTCCATCCAGCCTTTTGCAGTGTTTGTGCAGCATTTAATTTATGGCCAGAACGAATCAAGAACAAACGAATGACTTAGACAGCGAACTTGCCATGGCATAATATATCGATGCGCTGACCAGTTGTAAATCTTTGCAGTCAAGCAGCGTCCATTTAAATAACATGCGACACAAGCAACAGCAACAGCAACAGCAACAACAACAACAACAGCGAGAGTCGCATTATGTGGCATTAAGACAAAACATTGACAATCGCATTGTATGAGGGGGAGCAGCATCCAGGCACAACATAAACTAGCCAGCCACAAAAGAGCTGCAACAACAATAATGATCAGTGCGCTTTGACAAGCGACAGTTGGCCAGAGCAAGAGCAAGAGCAAGAGCAGCCGAAGCAGCAGCGGCAGAGCTCTCTTGCCACAGAGTTGCAGGCAGTCCGAGTTGCCTAAAAGGACAACAAACGAAATGCTCGTAATAATAAAGAAATTGCGCGCTGTTCCAACTCAACCCGTCCACATTATGCCAACGGGCTGGCCAGTCCCCAGCTATATACTACACACACACACACACTTATACATATATATATATATATAGGTGTATATATGTATGCTTGCCACGGCGAGGCACAGACAGGATGATGATGAAGCTGATGCCACACAAGGCAAATAAACCGCTTGACTCGGCCGCTGCCTTCTGAGTTGGATGCGGCGGACTGCGCTTTACATTTTTGCCTTATGTGTGTGAAAAATGCCAATTTTAGAGCAAGTCCAGCTCATGTGTGTGTCTCTCTCTGTGTGTGTGTGTGTGAAAAATTGCCCGTCTAGACAAGCGCAGCAGCCGGAACAACAACAACAACATGAACAACAATCAAAGCCTTTTGCTAAGCTAATAAAATCGAGCTGCGATTGGGGCAACTGGCGAGCACAGACTCGTGTCTACCGAGTACCGACTGGCGGCCTCCTGTTGTTGTCCAGCCCCTCCAGCCTCTGAACTCTTAACCCATTGTTGCCATTGATCCAGTGCTGACCCCCAAGCAGCATTTAAGACTATAAACTATAAATAATATTGGATTTAATTTCGATGATAATTCAGGCTATTCTGTTAAGAGTTGGATAACATTATGTTAGGCTGCTGTTAGTTGTTAATGTAGAGGAATTGACGAATAGCAGAACCTCTGCTGCGATTTACAGCAATTGAATCTTTGTAAATGCAAAACACTGTTAATTAACAGCTTTATGTTATATTCAGCAAATGTAGAGCTTCTACAACTCTTTCAAATATATATACATATATTATTATTCTCTTTTGCTAGTCTGACTCACTTTGATAGTCAATTGATTTTTGGCACTTTTTATTATGTTGTTTCTATCTACAACTATAAAGCTTAGTTTAGCGACCTTTCCATTCATTCGAACTAAATTTATATTTAAATTTATATTATGTTAATTGACAGGTTTTGAGTGTTAAGTATGGCTGTTGTTTATGTTATGATTATTGTTATAAAATGTTAAGCTGTTATGGTCTTTTATGTTGAAGTTCTATGAGAATTGATAAAAGTTAATGACCTAAGAGCTTTAGGTTATGTTAAGCTTCTAATGGGTATGTGTGTTAGTGAGGATCGTTCTCTGTTAAATGATCATTGTGACACTGTAAAGTTGACAGCGAATAACATGTTAAGAAATGTACGCTATGTTATCTATTGCTATGTTAGTTCTCTATGTTAAGCAGCTCTGAATCAATTCATTTTAAGAGCATCTTTATATTTTTACTTAATAGCAAACCTCTGCTCACAGCTCAGTATAATATTTGTTTTCACACGCAAGTTTCTTTTGAATTTCATCAAATAAAAACCTTTATGTTACATAACTATTGTCATCTAAAAAACTCGTCTTACATTCATATATGCAGCTGTTACTCCGATTCTGCCAGCTGTCAATCAACATAATCCTTTTTGCTCGCTCATCAACCGCAAGCGTGTCAATGGGTTAAGGACGCCGCTGGGCTTAGCAGAACAATGCGTTGCCGCAATTGCCGCCTGTTGCCCGCTTGTGAGTTTACTGGAAAAATGAACATCATAGGCAGGGCAGAGATGCTGAGCCGGACCGGCTCTGGTAAAGCTAAGGCTGACCCTCTGCCCAAGCCTTAGACAGAGCCAGAGCCAGAGCCGGAGCCTGTGCGGCATTTGGCTGATTAAAAGGCAGCGATAAGAAAAACGAGCAAATCGAAAGGCGTCGGCTCGTTTTAAGGGTCTGGGCGAGAGTGCAGTCCGTACGTACTCCTCGGCTCATTGCTGCTCAGGCATTTTGTCATCAAGTGTAAGCCATCTTTGTGCGCCGGCATTTTATTGAATTACAATCCGATTGGATGTATATCGCAGTTGGAGCTGCCTATTCAACCTGAACAAGGACAACTCACTTGCTCACGAAGCTTTAATTAGCCGGCCAGACAGCCAGCCAGCTAGCCAGCCAGCCAGACAATCAGTAAGCCAACTAGGCAGTTAACCAATAAAAAGAAAAAAAAAAGAACATATAAAAATGTTTGTTATATTCGATTTTTGGCCAGCTTTACTGTGTACCGTTAGCTGCGCTGACCATTTTGGCGAAACACAAAATCTGACATACTGCCTGGCAGGCGGAGCGACGCGGCCAAAATGAAAGCCTAAAAGGCTTTCAGCTAGCCACTAGCCAAGTTAGCCAAGCTAACCAATCCCCACAATCAATTCGCGCTCCCAAGGCATTTCGAGAGTGTGTGCAAGAGTGTGAGTGTGCGCGTGTATGTGTGTGTGTGTGTGTGTGTGTCGCGAATTGCGTATCATGAACCTGGCCAAGAGACCAACTCCTAACTGTATAAAGCAACAGTCGCAACACTTAACGGGTTTGGCACTCCTCCGAGCAAAAGCAAAAGCCATGCGTATTACACAAGACTAATTGTATTAGGCAGCAGCAGCAGCAACAGCAGCAGCAGCATCTACTGCAACTGCAACATGGAAATGTGTAACAGCAACTGTTGCTTAGTTGGTCTGCTGGCGAGCTCCTAAATCGACCTCATATGATATAACTGCACTTGCATTTGCCATGCACATTAGGCATAGGTCTTAAAGTTAGCCAGCCTTTGCTTAAAGCCCTGGGAAACTATTTGAATTGTTCACGTTTTATTGTTGGGCCATAAATATTTCACTATAAATTCGTTATTTTCTATTCGCATTGCAGTTGTTTTCCTAGGCTGTTGCCTAAGATCTGAGAAGATAATAAATATAATCATAGCCTAGAGAACTTTTCTATAATCTAAATGGAATTGTTAATTTGCTGTATTTATTGCTGGAGCGAAGAATATGGAGATTATCTATAAATATTTAATCATCAATTTTAGTATCAATTTAAGTATAGAGAATACGACAATTACAATAACGGAGCATCCAATAATCCTTATTATTAGGCATATATGAAATTACAATACCTTTGGCTATGTCTTTCTGCTTCCATTATTTATATATTCCATATATTCCATTGTATATTGGAGTTTTAGCCATTTGCTGGCCTCTTTTATTTACAGGGTATCCCAGCTCGTTTGGCATACTCTTCGTAACACTTCTAGCTTACTGTTTATGGCTGCAAATGTGGCAGCAAATTGTCAACCGTTGCCATTGCAAGGGCTCAGCGCGCATATTTATGAGGTTGTGGCCTGATAAGCGTCGCCGCTGGCCATAAACTTGGCAGAGCTAAGTAAATTTTTTTTTTTCGCTGCTGCGTGTGAAAGCAAACGACAGGTGATACAGTTGAGTGTTTGTATGTATGTGTGTGTGTGTGTGTGTGTGCTTGAGAGTGTGGAATGTAGAGCAAATATTATGTAAATTTCATGAGCAGCAAAAAGAGCAGAAATGAAGAAGAAGAAGAAGATGCAAACCTGAAGCTAATCCTGAATGCAACCTACGCGTTTGCTTCAGTTGGCTTGGCAGGCCGCCAGCTAGCAGTCAGCTAGCCAAGCAACTGCTGCCGCTTACCGTTAGACAGCACTCCACGTAGTCGAATAGGTAGTCCAGGTGTCCGCCAGTCCAGTTGTCCAGGTGTCGAACTGGCCAAGTGGCTCGTTGGGTTTTTAATTACCAAACAGTGCGTAGAGCCGCAACGCGTTGAGACTTTGAAGCGCAGCGACGCAGCGACGCAGCGATGCACCGACGCCGAGGTAGAAAAACTAACGGCCTAGCGGTGCTAGAACAGGATCAGCGCCCCATGCAAATTAATAAGCCACAACAGAGAGAGAGAGAGAGAGAGAGAGAGAGAGAGAGAGAGCGAGAGAGAGAGAGATGGAGGAGGGTGCGTAAGTTTTAAGCGCCCGCAGCGGCAGCTGGCTTGAAAAATATTGCTCGCCACAATTGCATAATTTATGCGAAATTTATTTAATCTATTAGACGCACTGACCCGCAACGGGAGATGCAGATATACGCACAAGACAGATGGAGACGAGGGAGGGGGAGGAGGGGGGAAACATTTTCTAACTTTTGCATTTTGCCGGCCGCATCATGATAAATTGCATGTCTAACTGCATGTGGCAAATTAATCATATTTATTTGTTGTCGGTGCAGCGTTTGTTTGTTTGGTTTGTTTGTTGTTGCTCGTTCCGCCTCTTCTGCCTCATCCTCATCCTCATCATCATCATCATCATCATCATGTTCTTTCGTTACACATGCAGTTGGGCTGCTGAGATTGATGATGGCCCGGCTGACATTCTGTGGAGCGCATTACACTGATTGCCAGCCATTCAGCACGGGCAGCACAGACAAAAGACTTAGGCAACAAACTTGCTAAACATAAAAATGACTTTGGCAACGAACCTGAGTTTGGCATTAGATTAAAATTCATCAGAATGATGTTGAATTTGGAGGCAGCCAAAAACAGAGGCATTATACTGACCATGTTTGAGTGTTGACTATGCCACGTCTGCGTGTGGTTGTTGTTGTTGCTGTTGCTGTTGTTTGTCGTTTTCGCATGCGAGCTGTGGCGCTTTGGCTGCCGCAATTTACACACGCACAGGCGTTGGCGGCCCAAAGTCAATGACACTGCATAAAAAACCTAAAAGACAAGCAGACAAGCACAATAAACGCATGACTACTCAGAATTGAGCAACGACTATGATATACCCTATGAGTGCAACTAAGCAAATAGCCGAAGTGGTTTTGATAGACTAAAAGACTCGAGTGGAGTAGCATTTAAGCTAAGAGCTCTCCAGCTGAGGCTAGAGACTTGGGCTCGCGTCAAGCATCTATACATATTCTTTAGATAAAAGCAGAAGAGCCCCAGACAATAGAGCTCGGCGAAGGCGAACAGAAAGCAAAGCGAACAACTGCTCTATCTGGGGATGTTGGCCATAAAAATGTGCTCATTATTATTGTAAGAGCTTTTAATGACAATAATAACAGCTGAAGGAAGGGCCACAGCAACAACAACAATAGCAGAAGCAGCAACAACAGCAGCAACAGCAGCAGCAGCAGAACATAAACACTTAATGTCATATGTTTTTTTACATCATGTCTATTATTTTGGATTTCTTATGTCGGCCTGTGGCCTCTTTAATTAAGAGAGAAAGAGAGCGAGAGAGAGAGAGAGAGAGAGAGAGAGTCAGGTGTAAGAAATTGCGAGCACCTCGAGAACAGCTGGCTAGACTTGGATAATTATATACATAGTTTAGTGGATATGTGCTGGATCGTATCGCTCAGTTGGCCATTTGGCTGGCTGCTTGATGAAAGCTCGTGCGATAAGATCAGTGACAAACAAATGCTCACTAATTAATTTATTGAATGCCAACTGTAAAGTGAAACACTCGACTGCTGCAACGCGGCCCCATAAAACTGTATGAATTATGATGAGCAGGAAGAACTCTCTCGGTTCAGCCCAGCTCAGTCCAGTCCAGCTCAGTCCAGTTCGTGTCTTAAGTCTTTTGATAGGCGAGCTACGGCTTGCCGCGCCGCTGGCTGCTTATCAAAACATGCATGCGTTTGATGGCCAAATTACATGGCCAAACCGCAAAACAGCTAACAGAACGATGAACAAGAAAATGCAGGCAGAAAAAAAGAGAGTAGCGCCCGCCCGTAATTGAAAAGAAATGCCCAAGATGCATATCGAAACGAACTGCCAGACTAAATTAAACAAGAGCGAGGAGCACCGACTGCAACTGCAACTGCAACTGCAACTGCAACTGTTGTTGCTGCTGCTGCTCTGGTCACTTGCCTGCCGGTCAAAATCAAGCCAATTTGCTCAAGATCCCTAAACCAGGAAGCAAAATCTCATTTTTGGTTTCGCTTTTCGCTCGCAAGTCTCCCTCGAGTCTCAAGGGCAATGCCTCGGTTAGATTTTGATTTGAATTTGCATTGCTGGCATTAAGATTAGATTGAATTGGATTGCCTGGGTGGCTCGCTTTGTGTATGAGTGTGTGTGGGAATGTGTGTGCCTAATGCGCCCTGCGGTTGATCTATTGTTACATTTACACTAAACCACAAAACATTTGAGCGTGGATTACGCTCGTAAAATAATTGAATTTGGAAAGTTTAGATTAACACATAATAGACTTGATTATGTGGGAATGGAATGATAGTTTTTTTAATGATATTAGTGTATGAATATAACACATATGAGGAGAAGTAATTTCGATGTTGTGAACGGGAAATGTTAGAAAAGGGGTCTCTATCAGTGAATGGAACAATACGCTCAATCGATCAAGCACTTCGAGTGATGTTGAGGCTATATCTTAGTCGAGCTGTCTGTGTGAGAATTGTGACTCCTACTGCACTGCTTTTGAAAAATACCGATGCCTCTCTACTCGATTCTCAAGAAATCATATATGTGAGGTTTACATGGCATGGCTTTTTTTCTGTTACCTCTATTAATCGTTTCTGAAATATTTTTTACTCTGCCTTTAGCATCTTCCAGTAATCCTCTTCCATACCCGCTATCCCGTGGGCTTCTTAATGGCCAAACGGCTTCATTTCATCTGTTGCACCATAAATTGTCAACATTTTTCAAAGTAATGCTCTTCTCCGCAATTCTCAAATTTGCTATAAAGTAAAATTTATATAACATTTTTATTCACATAAAAGCAGCTATCAAAAGATACTTAAGACATTCCATTTACTGACTCATATCGCATCTTTAGCTCCTACTGTTGCTGCTGCTACTGTTGTTGTTGTTGCTGTTGTTGTTGTTGTTGTTGCTGTGTGTTATTAGGTTTCGAATGCAATTTCAGTAGAATTTCAATTAAAATGTCGCCCAGTTGGCAATTAAAAGCGCAGCGCACCAAAAAGAAATGCTGTTAACAATGCAGCGCCGCGCCATGGCGTGGCATGGCATGGCCAAAACGGTTATTAACGTGGCCAGCAGCAGATGGCTGGCCAGCCAAGCGTTCAGGCCAAACAGATAAACCGAATGGCCAGCCGGCCAGCCGGCCGGCGCAGCAAACAGGCGAACAGGCAAACGCGAGACAAATGCTGTTTCAACAAGTTTGTTGTACAAGCGCGGTAGATGGCCATCCGGCCTGACCCGGGCCATAAACTACGCGGATATCAAGATGCGTGCCATGGAATGTCTACCCAGAGACCCAGTTGGACAATTATAAATCATGATGCACTCACTCTCTTCTTGCGCGTTGAGTGTGCGACGCGCGCGCACGCAAAAAAAGGCGAAAAAAAAACGCGTCGACAACGTCGACTGGCCAAATAATAATGTCAATTGCAGGTGTGGGCCAGCCAGCCAGGTCTGTTGGCCATGGTCCAGTCTGTGGCCCACAGGCTAAAAGGCTAGACGCTCCTCCACGCTCGCCGCATTTGGGCATTAGCAGCAGCAGACGAACGCCCACAGCCCGATTTGGTCATCGAGTTTGTAGCTGTCTCGCTCTCGCACTCGCTCACTCTACCTCTCTCTCTTGCCCCCTCTCTGTGTGTAAGTCTGTGTTGCTTGCTGCTAATTCAACGCAAATCGCAAATGACCAAAATAAAATATTGCAGTCGCCGCAGCCGCTGCAGCCGCCAGAGCCGCACGGAGTGTTGCAAGTTGCAACAAAAGGAGCTGCATACACGTATGCAATAAATTTTATGCCTGCGGCATCGGTCACTTGGTCATGCGGTGGTGCTTGGGTACACGTTTCTTTTCATCCATTCTGTGCCATATTGAGCCACAGTGAGCCAGAAAAGTGTTTGGCTGCGGCGCTTCAGTTTAGTCAGATGAAAAGCCACAAATACCACAAAAGTGCATCAATAGATTCCTCTCTAAGCCCTCCGCCTCCACCCTCTCTCTCTCTCTCTCTGCTTACCTTGATTAGCCAGTCTGGCCGCCTCCCCCGCCCCCGCTTTGCGTGCTCGTAATTAGCAATTGGGTCGCGCAGTTCAGAGTTCACTTTCCTCGCACCACAAGCGGCGTTTGATTAATGTTCACATCGTCGGCTGGGCTGGAGCTCTCTGACAGCGAGTATCGCATTACATGGCCAATAGACATTGGCCCACAGCATCGGAATTTGGTATTTTGTGTGTCATCGCCGCGGGCAGCCAGTTGGATATGTGTCAGCCCGATGTTTGCCATGAGAATAACAATTTTTTGATAAATGATTAGCGACAAGTGCCGAAACTCTATCTTTCTCACCATCGACGCCTCTCTCGCTCGCTCTCTCTCTCTCTCTCTCTCTCTTAATCTCTTTCTGTGTATCTCTCATTCGTTTAATAATTCATTGGCCCCTCTGCGTGCGTCGCTCGCTGTTTGCTCTTTCGATTCTTTGGCTGCGGGCAACAACTTTATTGCCAATTAAGCATAAAAAGGCAGCATCGCCTGCCATTACATTAGGAGAAATGCAATTATACGGCGTGTTTAAATTGCGCAGGCGACGTTGTTGCTGCTGTTGCTGCTGTTGTTGTTGTTGTTTCTTGTTGCTGATAGTTGCTTAATGTATTTAATTGCAAATATGGTAAGAGCAACGCGCTACAGACACAACACTTTCACACCAAAATGGTAAAACGGGCAGTCGGACAGCAATAACAGCTATAGAGTGGAGTGCGACTCTTAGATACCCTCTAGTTTAGGTAACTATCTGTGGGAACTGAAGGACATGACAAGTGACACATGAATACATATAGATATAGCTACATATACATGTACATACATCTGTGTATATAAGAGTAAGGTAATTAAGGGTATTTGAGTGAGTTTGCTTAGCTTGTTGTGGGACAAACTGTTTACTATTTAAGTGAAGCTTTATAATGTAGTAAAATATTCAAATATATATGAAATGTATAAAATACATAATAATAATAAATGGATAACATCCATAGATTCGTCTACACTTGAAAGGCAGTATAAAGCATCCATCTGAAGAATCAGCATCAGGTAATTCTTAACTAGTCTAGCTGACCTAATCACTTATGAATTAAGCTGAATTTATCTTTAATTATGTAAAATATATTCATAAACTATACATAATATATACCCCAGAATAATTATTCTTAATTTGGCACATATTTTGTCAACAGAGCTTTCCTTCCAAATAGCAATACTTAAAGAAGAAGCAAAGACCTCAATTATACTTTTCTGTTATTTCCCTATATCTCCGCCTGCCATGGTCACCCTAGCATACTCTTCTTCTAAGGCTAAAAGGTATTCGAAGCAAAGTTCCATATTAGTATTAAGTGATTGTAAACCTGTTTTAAATAGCCGTGCAAATAGAGCTGTAGCACCCACAGTTAGGGTACAAAGGCAACAGCAACAACAACTACGAATGCAACAGCAACTGCAACTGCAACTGTAATTAGAATGCCTTGGCAGGTGAACGACGCTTGTTGGCCATGGCTAATAATTTCTGTTAACTGCCTTTTGCCGCATTTAGCTGCAAATTGAATTAATTTTTATGATTGTGGCCATGTTGGGGATTTGCCTCAGTTACAGTTAGGCGGGGCAGCCTAAAAACTGTAAACGCATTTTTCGCAAATTACTTAATAAAGCAAAAGCAAAAACTAAACACAATATAATATAAGCAAAAGCACATAACAATGCAACAATTGGCTGCAACTCGCTTTCGTTGAGGCACTTAGCGGTAAATTGTGTTGCCACTGCGCCACAGCCTCCCCAGCTGCTGTTGATGTGTGAGTGGCATGTGGAGAGCAGCAACAACAGCAGCAACAACAACAGCAGCAGCAGCGGCAGCTGGGCTCGCATATTTTTGCCGCTTTTTCTTTTCTTTTCATTTATTTTTACCTCGGTTTACCCAGCGGAAACGAACAATTTAGCAAATGCCACCGCGTAGCGCCAAGCGCAAGAATGCCTGGGAGTGAGCGAGAGGTGCAGAGGGAGAGTCATAGCTGCAGTTGAGGCGCATTGTGGGTGTATGCGGCATTTGTTGTTTGAACACATTAGCCATGCAAATAGCTGACTAACTGCCTGTCGTCTGTCCCCGCCTCCCCCTCCCCTCCTGCACCAAGCTCTGTGGCAAGTCATGCCACATTTGCCACATGAGCGCTAGTTGCAGCATTCACAGCTGTTGACTCCTGCTGCTGTTGCTGCTGCAGCCAAGTTCAAGTTTATGTCCAAGTCATATTGCTTGGCCAGCTTACAGTTCTTTTCGGTCGCCTTTTTGTTTTCAGCGCGCTCTCATGTCTAAACTGTTGTGTAATTTAATTAGCCAGCTGCGCATAATGTTCACGCCAAGTGGAAGCACAAATTTACCGTAAGGCAACGTTGTTTTTTCTCTGCTCTCCGCTGTTTTTTTGCATCTCATGTCTGAGATGTGGCTAAGGCGAGGAGGTAAGACGAGCCGCAGCTAAGCTGTGCCTGCCTGCTCATAATCTATCTAGCTGTCTCTCTCTCTCTGTCTTTCACTCTCTCCATCTCTCTTTGTCGCCGCTTCCTCTGGGCAATTAATCATGCGTCTACTTTGAGTGAGCAAGTCGAGCGCAAGAGTTTGGATGTTTTGGCTCGGTTCGGGCTTATGTGTAGCAACTGAAATTCAATTCATTTGGCCTTAATGCGCTTTGCTTGGCTATTTCCGGCTTGACTGTACAATCTGATGAATCTGGCTAAAATCTATAAAGCGGCAAATTGCGTCATTTCTAAACAATTGGCAAATTAAAAAAAAAATCAAAAACCAGAAGCTGATAATCATATAAATAAAAAGTCAACAAGAGAGCAAGAATTGGTAACAAGTTTTAATGTGGCTAGAAAATATGATAAACTGACAGCAATTTTGTATTTACTTGACTCTGACTCTGACTCTGACTCTGACTCTGTATGCAATGCACACAATCGATCGTCGCTCTGCGTCTCTATGAATGCCAAGGCGTGTGCTGCGCTCAACTGGCCAAACAGCTCAAGGATAGCAGCTGCATCGATACTTCACTTGGTGACATCACATCACATCACATTGCTCAATAGAAATGAGATGCTGTGCCAATGTACGTATGTATGTGTGTACATGCTGTGTGTGATTAAACTAGACATGGAATTATGAGAAATTACTTTTCAAATAATGTTTGTTTGTTTGTTTTTTATTTAATAGAGTTATTAATTAATGAATATTTGCTTAAGCTAGAATTTATATACGCCAGCTTATACTCTTTAATCCAGTTGCTTTTAAATCTTATTACTCTGTGCTGCTAGTATTCTTAACAGAATTTCTTCGATTTTTCTATTCTTCTGTTACTACTGTTAATGTTAGGCATGCATCGCAATCATAGCAATTCTTTAACATATTCCTTTTTAAAATAAATTCAACGTGTAAGCTTTTAAGGTTACACTTATGTTACTGTTACAGACTTTGCTGCAACTATTGCTCATTCAGTTGCTCCTGAATATTAACATTGCTCTTGTTTCTGTCGCTGTGCTTTTGTTATTGCAATTGCTGTGCCTGCTGCTGTTGCTGTTACTCACTATGCTTTTTCTGGAATTAACATTGCTTCAGTTGACAGTGATTCTATAGTTAACATCGCTTCTGTTGCTGTTTTTTCAGTTGCTATTTCTGTTACCGTTGTCATTGCCTTTGCTACTGATATTAGTATTGATGCAGCTGTTGCCACTGTTAATTTATTTAGCTTTTATTGTTGCTCCTGATGTTGCTGTTGTTATGATTTCTGCAGTGGTAGCTGTTGCTGCTGATAATTTTGAATCTGTTCTGCTTCTGTTACTGCGATTATTGATCTTACTCTGACTGTTAATCCTATTGTTTCTGCTTCTGGCTTCTGTATCTATTATTATATTTGAATCTTTTAACATTGATCTGTTAGCATAACATTCTAGCTGTTATTGCTGTTATTCCAATCGCTGCTGCTGTGATTGCTGCCCCTTGCTGTTAAGTGCAGCGTATGTCTTCAATTTCAAGTGTTATCCCCTTTAGCTGACTGACTGTTTCGTCTTGTACTCTAACTGTGACTGCAACTATATAATAGCACAGTAGGCAGTCAAGTTTTTCAGTTGACTGGGCCCAGAGGCAACCGAGTCGAACTGCTGCCAGCTAAGCACTTAACAATTATCACATTTGTGGCCACATTGCGAGCCGGGCCATAAAAAAGCACACACACACACACACAGACACAAGTAGTCAACATCTGCAATTTGACGCTGGATGTTTGTCCATCTCCGCCTCCGTCCGTCCGAGTGACCGTCGCTCCCATCAGTTTTTTGCTGTGGCTGTGGCCGATAAACAAGTTTGTTTATTGACTCGCCCACTTTGATGAATTTACGCGGCAACATTGACACATTGACACTGCTTAGCATATGAGAAAACCAAAAAGAAGAAGAAGAAGAGAAGACAACACCCACTTGGCTTGCGGGCAGACCTGTGGCTCGCCGGCGCTGACCTGCTGCCTGGAGCGACGTTTTCTAATTTATTTTTGATGCCCGGCCGTTAAGCGTAATTGGTCATTTGGTGCGTCAATGAGACGGAGGTTCAGGCCCCGCTGCTAACCAGCCAGGAGGCAGTGCTCAGCGTTTTTGCAACCGCAACATGTGACTGCAACATAGTTAACTGGGGGAACTGCCCCTTTCTCTGCCTCTCTCCTGCTCTCTCACTCTCCATCTCCCTCTCGCTCTGTCGAGCAAATTACCAGTATTTCCTGTGCTTTGGCCAAGATTGATGATAATCGTGCGTCGTGTGTGTCAAGATTGTTGCTTTTGTTGCTGCTGCAATTTGTTTTGCAAAATGCGATAACAAAACGCTATCAACTGCAGCAGCAGCAGCAGCAGCAGCAGCAGCAGCAGCAGCAGCAGCAGCAGCAGCAGCAGCAGCAGCAGCAG